>JAPVLO010005244.1:0-11256 GCA_027257055.1 Cephalopachus bancanus | reverse complement strand
AGTCCTCTCAGATTCATAGTAAAGTCTGGAGAATGCCAGTGCATGGGAATAAAGTGGCATCAGGATCATATTCAGTAACCCCCAGGCTTTTACCTTGCTGCCTCAGAGAAGCTCAGTCACATCTGACTAAAAGGCATCAAAACAGATGAGTACAAAAACTGTTTGAAACAGTGGAAAATGTTTATCAGTACAAACTCTGGATAATGATTCCCAAGCAGCCTATGGCAAGTTGTTGCTATTTTCTCTCTATTGACTTCTTGAGTCCCTTGGCTTGCCCATTTCCATGATGTCTACTTCACCACATCCAGACGATCATGTTTTGTGTATTTTAGAATAGTTGTAGATTTTAAGAAAAGTTTCCTGTGTGCTCTCTTGAGCAACTTGCCTGTTTTCCACACACTGATCTGCACTTTACTATAAAGCAAGTGGTCCTCTTATCATTAGAGCTCATTCTGAACAGCATCTGCATCTCACTGTCTGCCTGTGATCTCTACATTTAATGACCCATTATATTCCCAGCTTCTTGTTCTTACTACAGATCCTCTGTACTTTACTTGGGCATCCTCTCGTCTCTGACCTGGAAGCAACTAAGGAATATCTCAGTCTGTATTTTTCAGACTAATTCTTTCTTTTCCATCTCCTAGAGATCACTCTCTTTGTTATCTGATGTTGCACATTAAAATTTTGTTTAATGTTTTTCACTGTTTTTAAAAGTTATTTCTAGTGTAGAGCTAATTCTGGTCTCTTATTGATATCTTTCAGAGTGATCACCTTGGGTATGAAAGTTAGAATCAATTTGATGACTATCTAAAAATATTTATCTTGGGTGAGATTCCACATGATGGCGACGGCATAGGTGGATTCATGAGACTCTCCGATTGTGAGTTCCCTAAAAGACTCTTACTTTTCTTCCCACAGTCCCCTACCCACCACCAGCCACACTGGTATGAGGCCCGGGGACCTTCAGTCCCACGCAGGGCCAGACATTGTGGTCCCAGGCTGTGGATCCTCCACTATATGTGATTCCCATCTGCTCAGGAGTCCCGGGTTCCAGCTCCCTCCCTGGCTATATTGTGATGCCCAGCACCTAGCACCAAACTGCCAGTCACCCAGGGAGGCTCTGGGTGCCCGCCCCTCAGACACACTGGTCTCATTTCTGGCTGAAGTGTCCTGTGAGGGACCCAGGGCCACCACCTGCCCTTTGGAGCTTTGGAGCTCTGGAGCTCTGAGCCCACTCTGGCTGAGACATTTAGTGTGCGACTTCAAGCTTGTGTAAGGGAGCAGAACCCCAAGCTTGTGTAAGGTGCTGATCAGAGGCTTCCAGCTCCAGGGGAGGGAACTCCCGACCCTCTCCTCCACCCCAGCCTGCTGGTGACACCCCAGATCCAGCACCCAGCTGTGCAGCTGATCCCAGACGAGCATCCCTAAAAGTGAAAGAGGAACTACCACCTCGGCCATTCTCCAGGCAGATCTGCATCGCCACACCCACCTATCAGAGCCTCCACCTCGGTTCCCATGGTGACTTTGTTAAACAGGAGACAAAGCCCCTCCCCTACACTGAACAGACTGAGACAACTAAGAGTTACAGACCTCCCAGGCAGCAGGCTAACTGCCTGCAACAAAAACAGAGGGGAGAGGCTGGAGAATAGGATTCAAGGAAAGATTACAGAACTACTCTGATCTCTTATTTTGACCTTCGGTTTTATCATTCTGACTGTACGTCTTGCTCACTATTGTTTGCTTTCTAACTTACACTATCTGTTTCATGATATTATTGGTCTGTCTCTGAGTAACTACCAGTATTCTTCAGGGAATTTTCCTTCTGTGTTTTCTTTTTCACTTCTCTCCGGCCTTGTGTCTCTTTTTCACCTGTTAGTTGGTATGTATGTCTGTTTTCCCTCTTGCTCTTCTCTCTTTCTAACTTCCTATTGATGCCTCCTTCCTCCATTATTTTCCTCTTTTGTACCTCCTCTTGCTCCAGGGACAAGATTAAAATCTACAAAATGAGAAAAACCAAAAGAAGAATATAGGTCTCTCCCAGACTCCTGGGAGGACAGATGCTGAGAAAACTGACTTTGGTATGCAAACAATGAAGAGCCCCCAGAATGACTGGTCTCAAGCTACAAACCTAGATATCAAGACATTAATGGAGAGACTAAAAAGAATTGAGGAGACTCAAGAAGAAACTAGAAAGGAGTTGATATCTGAGATAACAGTAATAAAGAATACTGTGAATGAAATAAATAACAAACTGATAAACATGGAAAGCAGAATTACCCAAGCAGAAGAATCTCAGAGCTTGAAGACCAAAATATAGAATTAACCCAAACTCTTCAAAACACAGAAAACAAGCTCAAAAAGACAGAAAAAAACCTTCAAGAGATGAGCGTTTACTTCAAGAGACTGAACCTAAGAGTAATTGGCCTTTCTGAGGCAGAAAGAGACACAGAGACTACACTGGAACAAACCTTCCATGAGATCATTCAAGAAAACTTCCCTTATCTAATCAATGATGCAAAAAATCAAACACAACAGATTCAAAGAACCCCACAAGACAACAAATGAGAAGACCAACTCCCAGACACATAATAATTCGCCTAAACAAAGTAGGCATAAAAGAAAAAAATCCTAAAGGCAGCAAGAGAAAAAGGCGAGATCACCTATCATGGAAAACCAAATAGAATAGCAGCAAATTTATCTACAGAAACCCTGCAGGCTAGGAGAGCTTGGAACCCTATCTTCAAAATCCTAAAAGATAAACAATTTCAACCAAGAATAACCTACCCAGCCAGATTAAGCTTCATCAGTGAGGGAGAATTAAAATCTTTCCCAGATATCCAATCCCTAAGAACTTACACTGCCACCAAACTACCTCTACATGAAACACTTAAGAAAGTACTAAAAACAGAAGAAAAGGGGAAAAAGCAATGCTCTTCACAAGAGTACAGGAAAAAGAATAAAATACACAGGAACCAACCACAAAACAAAAGAAAGACAATAAACCAAGTGGAAGAACAACTCTATAAGAACTCTATGATAGGGACAAACTCTCACATTTCAATAATTAGCCTGAATGTAAATGGATAAATGCACCACTGAAAAGACACAGAATGGAAAAATGGATAAAATATCACTAGGCAACAATATACTGCCTTCAAGAGACCCATCACACTAGAAAGGACATGCACAGAGTCAAAGTAAAAGGATGGGAAAGAAATTTTCAGGTGAATGGAACACAAAGATAGGAATAGTCGTGATCCTAATATCAGACAAAATATCATTTAAGCTATCAATAATTAAAAAGATACAGAGGACTACTGTATAATGATAAAAGGTTCACTCCATCAACAAGAAATATCTATCCTAAACATATATGCACCCAACATAGGTGCATCAACTTTTATAAAACAACTCCTAGGAAAACTAAAAAAAGATATTGACTCTAACACCATCATAACTGGGGACTTTCATACCCCACTCACAACCCTAGACAGATCAACAGGACAAAATATAAGCAAGGAGATCCGGAACCTCAATGTGACTCTGGACCAAATGGACTTAATTTATACCTACAGAACACTCCATCCAAAGACCACAGAATACACATTCTACTCATCACTGCATGGAATGTATTCTAAGATCGACCACATAATTGGCCATAAATCAAGCATAAGCAAATTTAAAAGGATCAAAATTCTACCATGCACCTTCTCAGACCACAGTGGAATAAAAATAAACATTAACACCAACAAGGTCCCCCCAAAACCCACAAAGACATGGACACTAAACAACATGATGCTATACAACTCCTGGGTCAATGATGAAATCAAAACAGAACAAAAGATACCTGGAAACAAAAGAAAATGAAGAAACATCTTACCAAAATCTCTGGGACACCTTAAAGGCTGTAGTAAGAGGGGAATTTATATCCCTACAAACACACATGAGGAAAATGGAAGGAACACAAATTAACAGCATAACAAACTACCTAAGGAAGTTGGGAAAGGAAGACCACAAAAACCCTAATTTCAGCAGAAGAATTCAGATCACCAAAGTAAAAGCCCAAATCCAAGACATAGAAGACAAAAAGATAATACAAAAAATCAATGAAACAAAAAGCTGGTTCTTCAAAAGGATAAACAAGATCAATGGTACCCTAACCAGACTGACCAAGAAAAACAAAGAAAAAACCCAAATAAGCACAATCAGAAACACAAAGATGAAGTCACATCTGACCCTGAAGAAATGCAAAAGATCATTAGAGACTACTATGTACACTTGTATGGAAACAAACTTGAAAACCTCAAGGAAATGGAGGACTTTCTGTCATCACACAACCTGCCTAGGTTGAAACAAGAAGAAATTGAGACCCTAAATAGACCAATAACAATCAAGGAAATTGACTATGTAATAAGAAAGCTACCTACAAAAAAAAAAAAAAAAAAAAAAAGCCCTGGACCAGATGGCTTTCCAGCAGAATTTGACAAGACATTTAAGGAGGAACTGATGCCAGACCTACTGAAGGTATTTCAGGTGATTGAGAAAGGTGGAACCCTCTCCAAATCACTTTATGAAGCTAACATCACATTGATATCCAAGCCAGGTAAAGATCCAACAAAGAAAGAGAACTACAGGCCAATATCTTTGATGAACAAAGATGCTAAAATTCTCAACAACATCCTGCAAACCGGATTAAACAACACATCTCAAAAATCATCCATCATGACCAAGTAGGCTGCATCCCTGGGAAGCAAGTCTGGTTCAACATTTGTAAAACAATAAATGTAATTAAATAAATCAACAGATGTCAAAACAAAAACCACATGATTATATCATTAGATGCAGGAAAACCTTTTGATAAAATCCAGCATCCCTTCTTGATGAAAACACTCGAGCATCCAGGCATACAGGAAACATACCTCAAAGTAGTAAAAACCATCTATGAGAAACCCACAGCCAGCATACTCCTAAATGGACAAAAATTGGAACCATTTCCCCTGAAAACTGGAACAAGACAAGGATGCCCACTCTCACCCCTCTTGTTCAATATAGTATTGGAAGTCCTGGCTAGAGCAATCAGAGAAGAGAAGGCAATCAGGGGTATCCAAATATGAAAAGAGGGAGTCAAATTATCTGTCTTTGCAGATGACATGATCGTGTACCTTGAAAACCCAAGAGAATCTTTCAAAAACCTCCTTACATTGATAAAGGCCTTTGGCAAAGTCTCAGGATATAAAAGAAATGTACAAAAGACAAACACATTTCTTTACACCAATAATAAGCAAACAGAAACCCTAATAAAAATCACAATTCCATTCACAATAGCCACAAAAAGAATGAAATACCTTGGCATCTTCCTAACCAGAGACGTGAAAGACCTTTACAATGAAAACTAAAAAACACTGCTCAAAGAAATCAAAGATCACACAAACAAGTGGAAAGATATCCCATGCTCATGGATTGGAAGAATCAACATTGTGAAGATGTCCATCTTACTGAAAGCAATCTACAGATTCAATGCAATACCCATCAAATTACCAGCAACATTCTTCTCAGAACTAGAAAAAACAATACAGGAATTCATATGAAAAAACACAAACATCCAAGAATAGCCAGAAAAATCCTCAGCAAAAAACAAACAAACAAACAAACAAACAAACAAACAAAAAAAAACCAAAAAAAACAAAGCAGGTAGTATCACATTACCAGACTTCTAACTTTACTATAAAGCTACAATCATCGAAACTGCTTGGTATTGGTATAGGAACAGGCATATAGATCAGTGGAATAGAATTGAGATCCCAGAAGCAAAACCTCAATTTCTCAACCACCTCATCTTCGTCAAAGCCTCCACCACCTACCACTGGGGAGAGGAGAACCTATTCAGTAAATGGTACTGGGAAAAATGGCTGACCACATGCAGAAGATGGAAACAGGAGCCCTTCCTTTCCCCATATACAAAGATTAACTCCAAATGGATCAGAGACCTAAATGTAAAACCTCAAACCTTAAGAACCTTAGAAAATGAAGGACATACCCTCATGGAAATTGGAAGTGGCATCCAATTCCTGAACAAAACCTGAAACCCACAGGCCATAAGGGATAAAATAGACAAGTGGGATCTCATTAAACTGACAAGCTTCTGCAAAGCCAAAGAAACCATTAAGAGAGCAGGGAGACAGCCAACAGACTGGGAAAAAGTATCTGCCAACTCCAGGTCTGACAAAGGCTTAACATCTTGGATCTACAAAGTACTCAAATGTGCTGAAAAGAAAAAAACAAACAAGCCCATTATAAAATGGACAAAATATATGAACAGATACTTCTCAAAGGAAGACATCCGAGCAGCCAACAGACACATGAAGATATGTTCAACCTCACTAATCATCAAGGAGATACAAATCAAAACCACACTGAGATACCACCTAACTCCAGTCAGAATGGCAATTATCAGTAACTCAAAAAATAACAGTTGTTGGAGAGGGTGTGGCAAAAAGGGAACACTTCTACACTGTTGGTGGGAGTGCAAACTAGTTCAACCTCTGTGGAAAGCAGTGTGGCGATTCCTAAAAGCTCTAAACATCAATCTCCCATATGACCCTGCAATCCCCCTACTGGGAATATATCCTGAAGAACTCAAATCACTCTCTCAAAAAGATACCTGCACATGAATGTTTATCGCAGCATTGTTTACAATAGCAAGTACCTGGATCCAACCATGCTGTCCATCAAAAGAGGACTGGATTAAAAAAATGTGGTACATATACATGATGGAATAATATGCAGCCATAAAAAAGGACAAAATCATGAATTTCGCAGCAACCTGGATGCAACTAGAATGTATAATACTGAGTGACCTCTCACAGATACAAAGATCTGAGTATCACATGTTCTCACTCATATAGTGGACCTTGATCATCCAACACACAGCCATAAGAAAATGACTGACAGTGGTGGGAAACTATGGGGGAGGGAAGGAGGATGGGACTAATGGTAGTAAACATGTGTCTGGGGATGGGGAGATACTGTTATCAACAAGGGGGCCTAAATGAAGCATATTTGTATACCTAACTGTTAACTGTACCCCACAACGTCATAATAAAAAAATATTGTTTTTTAAAGAAAAAAGATAGAAGGTGATAAATCACCCTTTTAGGGCCTTGTAAGGTATTTAAATCATAAGGATGGAGCCCTCACGACTGGAATTAGTATTCTTATAAAAGAGACCATTGAGAGCTAGATAGTCCCTCCCAATATGTGAGGATACAGTGGGAAGGTTCCATCTATGAAAAAGTCAGTCTTCATCAGACTCAGAACCTGCAAGTGTCACAATCTTGAACTTCCCAGCATCTAATATGTGAGAAATTTCTGTTTTTATAAACCACATAGTTGATGGTATTTTGCGATAACAGCACAAATAAACTGATGTCCTACAACTAGTAATTCATGACAGTCTCATTTCATTATGCTTTCACTCATTTTCCATTAAAATTATTTTGAGACAATTCAAATTTCATCTCAAATAATTCAGTATGTATCTCTAAAATATATTATTTTCAAAAATTATATTAGAGTTACATTTTTAATTATGTTTGTGTGGTTATAGGGATTCCTTGATTAATGTTAGTCTTCCCCACTGGACTGTAAACTTCAAGAGGATTGGGACTGTACCTGTCTTTAACTCTCATTGTATCACATCATCTAATAAAATTTTGAGCACACTAGAGTTTTTTCTAGCCTATAAATAAATGTTTCTTGATTTCTTAAAAAAAAATTATCTTGGTAATTATATACATACACACATGTAGATGCATGTATATACACATCAATATTTAATTATAATAATACATTTATTAGGTACTATAATCTTAATATATATAATGTAACTTTTAGAATGAATATTATACCTTATTTTAAAAATATTTAAAACATTTTTAGCTGTTACAGGAAAAAAAGCACAGACTTTAGAATGTTAGGATACAAGACCTTCCTATTTGTCTTCGATGAATTCCTCATATGGAAGTGGAGATACATGACATAGGACACATGCTTCAGGACTGCTTTCAGAGACCTTGCCTAGAATATGATCCATCAAGGATGCAGGAGGTTTTCATATTGGGCTCGACATCCTGTATTTGTCCTTGAAAAATTTGAGCTCTTCTTCCCTCCCTTGGGAGGTTGATTCACCATAATGACACTGAGGAACAGATGGAAATTGGAATAGTCCAGAATCATTCATTACAAAAGTGTGGCTGAAGATGAAGAAAAGGTAGGGACCCCTTAGGGCAAAACCCCTGAAAGATGATCAGAACCATGTAAGACATGTGTGCTTATCTGAGAAAAGTCTTCATGTGGGAACAATGTGCACCTGTCTGAGGGTAAAGTCTTACTCAGGAAAATGTATACCAAAACCGAGGTTGTGTTCAGGGAAAAGTTTTCCTTCTCAGAAGGAAAACACTAGTTCCTGATGAGGGAAACATTGCCAAAACTTGTCCTAGATTTCTCTCCAGAGGAATATTGGGAGGGCTCATAGGTTAGCAGGAACAAAACACGGTGATGCCATTTATGTTTTTTACGTTTCTCACTAGTATTAATTGGCTGTACCTCACTACTAGATCCTTTCTTACAGGATGCAATTTTTAATTCAATGAATTTATTCTATCATGAGACAAACTTCTTCATGATGATTAAACATGTATGTTGATTTTGACATCATGATGATGATGCTAACAATGATGGTGATGATGATGGCATTCTCAGGAAAATGGACCAAGTTCAAGGAGTTTATTGCAGATTTATTTTTACTTCAGATTTACTTTGGGTCAGCCATGGCACAGGTTAAAAAGGGTGCAGGAGATGGTCTCTTGGGGGTTACATGTTGCTAAGTAAAAGAAAAAAAAACCCTAAATGGTGGCCAGAAACTTTTGGAGGGGCTTTCTGTGCACATGCTCTTCAGTGGGTCACTGAGTTGGGTGAGCTATGAGCATCTACCTGAGGTTTGGTGGTTCCCCTGAATTCCACACAGGAGGGCTTTAGGCTGTACTTTAGATATTCCCAGTCTTATGTTTGGTTGCTGGCCTGGTCGCTGGATGACAACTCAGTCAGGGCTGAGAATGGTCTCGAACCGTGGGCTCAGGCAATCCACTCACCTCAGCCTCCCCAAGCGAAGGATTACAGGCTGATGCACCTAGCCTGGGTCATGTTTTTTATTTTAAAATTGTGGAGTACAGTTAAGGGTTAGGTATACAAATATGCATTGTTCAGGCACCCTTGTTGATAAGGGGTGTCCCCGGTCCCAAGACGGATATTGACTATCTTTCTTCCCCCCCATAGTTTCCCGCCATTGTCAATCCTTTTCTTATAGTATTATGATAGATGTTCAAGGTCCACTTATGAGTGAGAACATGTGCTACTCAGATCTTTGTTTCTGTGAGAGATCACCCAGTATTATCAACTCTAGTTCCATCCAGGTTGCTACGAAATTCATGATTTTGTTCTTTTTTATGGCTGCGTAGTATTCCATCATGTATATGTAGCACGTTTTTAAAATCCAGTCCTCTTTTGATGGGCAGCTTGGTTGGTTCCAGGCTCTTGTTGTTGTGAATAATGCTGCAATAAATATCCTCCACAGCATCTGTTATTTTTTGAATTATTGATAATGGCCATTCTGATTGGAGTTAGGTGGTATCTCAGTATAGTTTTAGCTTGAATTTGATGATTAGTGTGGTTTAACATTTCTTCATGTGTCTGTTGGCCACTTGTATGTCTTCTTTTGAGAAGTGTCTGTTCATATTTTTTGCCCAGTTTGTAATGGGGTTGTTTGTTTTGTTCTTTTCAGCACATTTGAGTTTCGTGTCGATCCAAGTAGTTACGCCCTTGTCAGACATGGAGTTGGCAAATACCTTTTCCCAGTCTGTGGGCTGTCTCTCTGCTCTCTTGATGGTTTCTCTGACTTTGCAGAAGCTTGTCAGTTAAATGAGGTTCCACTTGTCTATCTTATTTCTTATGGCCCATGCGTTTCGGGGTTTGTTCAGAAATTGGATGCCAATTCCAATTTCAAGGGTGTGTCCTTCATTTTCTAAGGTTCTTATGGTTTGAGGTTTTACATTTAGGTCTCTGATTCATTTGGAGTTAATTTTTGTGTATGAGGATAGATAGAGGTCTTGTTTGAATCTTCTGCATGTGGTCAGCCAGTTTTCCCAGCACCATTTACTGAATAGGTTCTCCTCTCCCCAGTGGTAGGTGGTGGAGGCTTTGTCGAAGATGAGTTCATTGAGAAATTGAGGTTTTGCTTCTGGAATTTCAATTCTATTCCATTGGTCTATATGCCTGTTCCTGTACCAATACCAAGCTGTTTTGATTATTGTAGCTTTATAGTAAAGTTTGAAGTCTGGTAATGTAATATCTCTGCTTTTTTTTTTTTTTTTGCAGAGGATTGTTCTGGATATGATGGATGATTTTTGAGATGTGCTGTTGAATCCAGTTTGCTAGGATCTTGCAAAGAATTTTGGCATCTATGCTCATGAAAGATATTGGCCTGTAGTTCTCTTTCTTTGTTGAATCTTCACCTGGCTTGGGTATCAATGTGATGTTAGCTTCATAAAATGTTTTGGAGAGGATTCCATCTTACTCAATCGCCTGGAATACTTTCAGTAGGATTGGTATCCTTAAATGTCTTATAGAATTCTGCTGGAGAGCCATCTAGTCCAGGGCTTTTTTTTATAGGTAGTTTTCTTATTACATAGCCAATTTCATTGATTGCTATTTGTCTATTCAGGGTCTTGATTTCTTCTTGTTTCAACCTAAGCAGGTTGTGTGATGTCAGAAAGTCTTCCATTTTCTTAAGATTTTCAAGTTGGTTTTCATACAGGTGTACAGAGTAGTCTCTAATCATCTTTTATATTTATTTAGGGTCAAATGTGACTTCATCTTTTGTGTTTCTGATTGTGCTTATTTAGTTTTTTTCTCTCTTTTTCTTGGTCAGTTTAGTTAGGGGACAGTTGATCTTGTTTATCCTTTCAAAGAACCAGCTTTTGGTTTCATTGATTTTTTTGTATTATCTTTTTGTCCTCAATGTCCCAGATTTGGGCTTTTATTTTGGTTTTCTGGATTCTTCTGCTGAAGTTAGGGTTTTGGTGGTTTTGCTTTTCCAGCTTCCTTAGGTGACTTGTTAGTCTGTTAATTTGTGATCCTTCCATTTTCTTCATGTGTGTTTGTAGAGATATGAATTCCCTTCTTACTACAGCTTTCATGGAA
>JAPVLO010005243.1:0-11312 GCA_027257055.1 Cephalopachus bancanus | reverse complement strand
GGTAACCCCTACATACCAATGAGTTCTGTTCTAAGAGCATGTTCATGAGTCCAGTTTGTTCTTAGGTTCAGCAAAGTTAGCCTAGATGCCCACCTAACACAGTCAGCTATGCAGTACTGTATTGTAATAGGTTTATAATACTTTTCACACACTTTTTTTTAACATATTTTTTATTTAAAATTGTGGGATACAGTTAAGGGTTAGGTATACAAATATGCATCGTTCAGGCACCCTTGTTGATAAGGGGGACACAAATTTTTTAAACACACAAAACATTTTAAATCTTGTGTTACAGTGACTTGCACTCATGTGACAATGTATACCAGACACGTGAACTAATTTATGTGATTGGACATGAGAGCGCACACTCTTGTCTTTAAAAGTTTGCAACTTAAAAGTTCATATGTAGGGGATTTACTGTACCTCAATTTTGTGTCATAAAATTACTCCAAATGTTGTGATGGTAGGACTATTCAGGAAATTTCACACAATGGTAGCATCATTGGCACAATTGTAGATATTTACAGAATGACTAGTTTTTTTGTTTTTTTTTTTTTAACAGTGAGGATTTATTTGTGTGTGTATATTTATATTTGTTAAAAATTCAGTTAGTAGTGGGAAACTGCTGGTGGGGGGATCAGCTGTAGTGGGAATCTGCCAGGGGCTGTAGGGAGAGTCCTATCATGAGCAGGGGTACCTGCATAATGAACATTTGTATACCTAACCCTGAATTGTACCCACATCTTTAAAAAAATTTTTTTAATTCAAGTTATTCATATTTATAGTTACATTTACTGCAGTAATGAATCTGTTTTATTTAAATTGAATAACCATGGAATTGGTACTCGTGAGTATACTACCTTTTTCCTTGGAGTGATTTCTATAATTTGTAATGGAATTTATTTAATCCTTTGCACTTGGAGACATCCTGCAGATCACGTACCAGCAATCCAGCCACACTTTTTTTTATATAATAGTGAAAGACGAATCACTTTCTATTAACTATAGTGTTGGAACCAGTTATTTTATTGTAATTGTATTTGGTTTATATTGGAATTTTGGACATTGAGCAACTTATTTATGCCCCCCAAAAAATCAAAATTTTATTTCTAATGCATGGTAATGTGTGAAACATGCATCATTGCAGGTTCATTGATACAGTTGTGCAATAGTAATTTGTCTGACATCTTCCAGCTGATGTTTTTCTGTTTGAGCAGACATTGCAGTTTTGTTTCCTTCCTCCCACATTAATAATATGTAATTTATTGTCCAGTCTGTTGTTTGAAGATGTAGAAGGACAAACTCGTGATTCCTAAAAACACTTCTCAACTGATGGATCATATCTCAGTATATATTCCATCTCTTTATTTGCTTTTTTCATGCAAGTTGAATGGATAGCTTAGAGGAAACACACATTTTTGAAAAGTTTGTGCTTGCGTAAGTTTCTCCTACAATCACCAGCAACTTCTTTATGTCCCCTCAGGGGGGATATCCAAGTGATTTGCTACATTTAGGGAACATCCAGGTGCAAACGGATAAATGAAATTTTATTAGCGTTAGAAGTACTGTTACACTAAATTATCAACCTCACATTCATTTATTATTTATTACTTAAAATATGTTGCATCAGTTTTGCCATAAAGGAGTTTTGAAACAGTGGAACTTAAAAAATAAATGAGAATATAAGAAGTATAGTAGACATTTTCAGTAAAGCTTTTAATGTTTATATTTCATTTCAAGATCTTTAAAAACATCAACTTTTAAAAAATTTTTAAAGATGTAGGGTTCAATTCAAGGTTAGGTATAAAAATGTTCATTACGCAGGTACCCTTGTTGATGAAGTGTGCCCCTCCCTCCCCTGGCAATCCCTTTCTTATAGTATTATGATAATTGTTCAAGGTCCGCTTATGAGTGAGAACATAGGGTACTCTGTTCTTTTTTTCTGTGATAGATTACTGAGTGTGATAGACTAAATCCATCTAAGTTGCTGCAAAGTTCATATGTTTGTTCTTCTTTATGGCTACATAATATTCCATTGTGTATATGTACCACATTTTTGTTATCCAGTCCAGGTTCAATGGGCAGCATGGTTGGTTCCATGTTTTTGCTATTGTGAATAGAGCTGCAGCAAACATGTATACGCAGGTATCTTTTTTGTAGAATGATTTGAGTTCCTCTGGGTATATTCCCAATAGGGGGATTGCTGGGTCATATGGAAGGACAATTTCTAATTCTTTCAGAAATCTCCACAGTGTTTTCCAAAGAGGTTGTACTAGTTTGCATTTCCACCAGCAGTGTAGAAGGGTTCCTTTTTCTCCGCATCCTTGCCAGCAT
This sequence comes from Cephalopachus bancanus, assembly GCA_027257055.1. Classification (NCBI taxonomy): domain Eukaryota; kingdom Metazoa; phylum Chordata; class Mammalia; order Primates; family Tarsiidae; genus Cephalopachus; species Cephalopachus bancanus. Next base: position 8,978 of record JAPVLO010005243.1, on the reverse strand, counting down.
CTGTTGTTTGTTTTATTAATGATGGCCATTCTTACAGGGGTTAGTTGGTATCTCAGTGTGGTTTTGATTGGCATTTCTCTTATGATGAGTGAGACTAAGCACTTTTTCATGTATCTGTTGGCTGCCCATATATCTTCTTTTGAGAAGTGTCTATTCATGTCTTTTGCAAAACATCAGCAATTTTTACCTTTGTTTAAAACTCATTAATATGAGCAAGTAAATGGAGAGGGTAGATTCACTTGGATTTAAGTTTCAAACTGTTGGGTTTGCATACTTAAATATTTTTCAAGTAAGTGTTTAAAGTGTTTTTAATATTATAAAATTTGGATTGTAAATTTTAGGCAGTGGTATTATATTTTAAAGGCCAATTCAGATTGATTCCTGTTTGGAAATGAATCACACATAGGAGTCTGAGATAAGTAACTTGTTTATTTTAAAGATGTGGGGTATAATTCAGGACTAGGTAAACAAACGTTCATTGTGCAGGTACCCTTGTTGATGAGGTGTGCCCCCCCTTCCCCAGGCAGATTCCCACTACTGCCAATCCTGCTTCCCCGCCCACCTCCGGGCAGTTTCCTGCTACTGTCAGTCATTTTCTTATAGTATTACCATAATTGTTCAAGGTTCGCTTATGAGTGAGAACAGTTCTTTGTTTCTGTAAAAGATCACTTGACATTATAGACTCTTAAGTCCATCCAGGTTGCTGCGAAGTTCATGGCTTTGTTCTTTATGACCGCGTAATATTCCGTTTATATATGGAATGTATATGTACCATATTTTTTTATCCAGTCCTCTTTTGATGGGCAGCACAGTTGGTTCCTTGTGCTTGCTACTGTGAACAATGCTACGATAAATATACGTGTGCAGGTATCTTTTTTTATAGAGTGATTTGAGTTTTTCCAGGTATAGTCCCAGTAGGTGGGATTGCAGGGTCGTATGGAGGGTCGATTTTTAGATCTTTTAGGAATTGCCACACTGTTATCCACAGAGGCCGTACTAGTTTACACTCCCACCAACAGTGTAGAAGTATTCTCTTTTTGCCACATCCTCTCCAGCATCTGTTTTTTCTTTCTCTCTCTCTTTTAATTTTTATTTTGAAATTATGGTGTGCAATTCGAGGTTAGATATACAAATGTTCCTTGTGCGGGTGCCCTTGTTGATGCGGTGTGCCCCCCACCTCCCCAGGCAGATAGCGACTGCTGTCAATCCCAGCTACCCACCCTCCCTCCCCTCCCCAGGGTTTCCTGCTGCTTCAGTCCCTTTCCTACAGTAATGCGACAATTGTTCAAGGTCCACTTGTGAGGGAGAACATGTGATATTCAGCTGTTTGTCTTTGTGAGAAATCACTCAGTATTATAAGCTCTAATTCCATCCTTGTTGCTGCGAAGTTCATGATTTTGTTCTTCTTTATGGCTGAGTAATACTCCATTTGTGTATATGGCACCACATTTTGAGTTATTGATGATAGCCATCCTGACTGGAGTTAGGTGGTATCTCAGTGTAGTTTTAATTTGCCTTTCTTTGATGACTAGTGAGGCTGATCATTTTTTCATGTACCTGTTGGCTGCTTGTACGTCTTCTTTTGAGAACTGTCTATTCATATCTTTTGTCCACTTTGTAATGGGGCTGTTTGTTTTTTTTCTTTTCATTTGAGTTCTTATAGATCTTGATGTTGATTCTTCCAATCCATGAGCATGGAATATTTTTCCATTTGTGTCATGTTAGGCCTTTGTCAGACATATATAGAGTTGGTAAATACATTTTTCCCAGTCTGTGAACTGTCTCCCTGCTCTTTTGATGGCTTTTTTGGGCTTTGCATAAGCTTGTCAGTTTTATGAGGTCTCGCTTGTCTATTTTATCTCTTAAGGCATGGGCAGCTGGGGTTTTGATCAGGAATTGGTTGCCAATTCCAATTTCCATAAGAGTATCTCCTGCATTTTCTAAGGTCCTTATAGTTTGAGGTTTTATTTTTAGGTCTTTGATCCATTTAGAGTTTGTGTTTGTGTACAGTAATAGGTAGGGATCTTGTTTCAGTCTTCTGCACATGGTCAGCCAGTTTTCCCAGCACCATTTACTGAATAGGTTCTCCTCTCCCCAGTCGTTGGTGGTGGAGGCTTTGTCGAAGATGAGTTGGTTGAGAAATTGGGGTTTTGCTTCTGGAATCTCTATCCTGTTCCATTGGTCTGTATGCCTGTTCTTGTACCAATACCAGGCTGCTTTAATTATTGTAGCCTTATAACAGAGTTTTAAAGTCTGGGAGTGTGAAACCTCTTGCTTTTCTTTTTTTTTTTTTTTTTTTCAGGATTGTTTTGGAGATTGTGGTCGTTTACGTTTCCATGTGAATTCCTGTGTTGGCATTTCCAGGTCTGAGAAGAATGTTACTGTCAATTTAATGGGTATTGTGTTAAATCTGCAGATTCCCTTGGGCAGAATGGACATTTTCACAATGTTGATTCTTCCAGTCCATGAGCATGGAATATTTTTCCACTTGTTTGTGTCATCTTTGATTTCTTTGAGCAGTGTTTTGTAGTTTTCATTGTAAAGGTCTTTCATGTCTCTGGTTAGGAAGGTGCCAAGGTATTTGATTTTTTTTTTTTTTTTTTCCTGGCTATTTGAATGGGAATGTGCTTTTTATTTAGGTTTCTATATGTTGTTGGTGTATAGAAATGCAATTGTCTTTTGCACATTGATTTTATACCCTGAGACTTTGCCAAGTCCTTTATCAGTCCAAGGAGGTTTTTTGACAGATTCTCTTGGGTTTTTGAGGTATAGAATCATGTCGTCTGCAAAGAGGGATAACTTAACTTCCTCTTTTCCTATTTGGATACCACTGATCTTCTTTTCTTGTCTGATTGCTCTAACTAGGACTTCTAAAACTATTTTGAAAAGGAGGGGTGAGAGTGGTCATCCTTGTCTTGTTCTGGTTTTCAGGGTAAATGGTTCCAGTTTCTGTCTGTTTAGCAGTATGCTGGCTGTAGGTTTCTTTTAGATGACTCTTACTATTTTGAGGTATGTTCCATTTATGCCTAGATGTTTGAGGGTTTTTATCAAGAAGGTATGCTGGGTTTTATCAAAAGCTTTTTCTATGTCTAATGATATAATCATGTGGTTTTTGTTTTTACATCTATTGATGTGTTTAATTATGTTTATGGTCTTACGAATGTTGAGCCAGTCCTACATCCCGGGGATTAAGCCTACTTGGTTGTGGTGGATGATTCTTGAGATGATTCTTGAGATGAATACAGTTTGCTAGGATCTTGTTGAGAATTTTGACATCAATGTTCATCAGGAATATTGGCCTGTAGTCTCTTTCTTATGGATCTTTACCCAGTTTGGGTATCAATGTGATGTTGGCTTCATGAAATGATTTGAGAAGAGTTCCATCTTTCTCAATTGCATGGAATACTTTTAGAAGAATTGGTATCAGTTCCTTTTTGTATGTTTTGTAGAATTCTACTGGAGAGCCATCTGGTCCAGGGCTTTTTTTTGTAGGTAATTTTCTTATGACATAGTCAATTTCCTGGATTGTTATTGGTCTGTTTAGTGTCTCAATTTCTTCTTGTTTCAACTTCGGGAGGTTGTGTGATGTCAGAAAGTACTCCATTTCCTTAAGGTTTTCAAGTTTGTTTCCATGCAAGTGTACATAATAATCTCTGATATCCTTTTGTATTTCTTCGGGGTCAATTGTGACTTGACCTTTTGCATTTCTCATTGTGTTTATTTGGGCTTTTTCTCTCTTTTTCTTGGTCAGTCTAGCTAGGGGTCCATCAATCTTGTTAGATATGTAACTTCTGCAATATCTTTTTTGTCTATTATAGAAAGATTCTTGCTATTTTTTATTGTAGTTCTCTATATTTAAATCTAATTAAAAACTTTGCCAAAATAGTGCAGCAATTAAAATGTGGCTATTCAGTACTATATTTATAAAGTTAACATTATTGTCAAACTAAAGAGGAAGAAGAAACTGGAGCCATTTTGGGCAAATGGCCTAGCACAACACCTTTGATCTAAGTCTATATTTGGTCAAGCATCAAGTTGAGATTCCAGATCTCCTTATTGATTTTTTCCCCCAGTGATCTGTCTAGGATTGTTAGTGGGATATTTACATCTCCAGTTATGATCGTGTTAGAGTTAATATCCTCTTTTAGATTACTAAACAGTTGCTTTATAAATCCTAGCATTCTTGTGTTGGGTGCTTACATTTAGAATGAATATTTCTTGTTGCTAGGTTGAATCTCTTATCAGTATGTAGTGTCCTTCTGTGTCTTTTTAAATCTTTTATAGCTTGAAGGTTGTTTTGTCTGATATTAAAATCATAACTCCTGCTTTTTTGTTGTTGTTTTCTGTTCACCTGGAAGTTTATTTTCCATCCTCCAACTTTAAGTCTGTGGGTAGTCTTTGTAGTGAGATGTGTTTCTTCAAAGAAACGTATTGTTGGGGTATGCTTTTTAATCCACTTTGTCCTTCCATGTCATTTCAGGGTGTATTTAGTCCATTAACATTCAAGCTGATTATTGCAGTGAGAGAATTTACCCGTCATGAGGTCTTAAAGACTGTTTTGTTTTCTTTTAACTTTATTGTTAATCTGTGTGTGTGTTTTCCATTTTGCAAGCACACTGGATGCTCTGTTGGCTCTGTGTTTTCCTGTACTTTTGCAAAATGCATGGACTTTTTTTTTTTCTTTCGGTGCTTAGTACCTTTTTGAGCATCTCTTGTAGAGCTGATCTGGAAGCAGCATGATCTCTTAGGGATTAGATGCCTGAGAAATATTTTAATTCTCTATTGCTAATGAAACTGAATTTGACTGGGTAGGAAATTCTTGGTTGAAATTATTTATCTTTGAGAACTTTGAAAATTGGACTCCAGTCTCTGCTGACTTGTAGTGTTTCTACCAGTAAGTCTACTGCTATTCTGATTTGTCTTCCCCAGTAGGCAGTCTGACCTTTTTCTCTTGCTGCCTTTCGGATTTTTTATACCTACTTTGTGTAAGCGAATTACTATGTGTCTAGGTGTTGGTCTTCTCATTTGATGTCATGCAAGGGTTCTCTGAATCTCTTCCATTTTGGTGGTTGCATCTCTGGTGAGATGGGGAAGGTTTTCTTGAATAACCTCCTGAAATACTTGTTCCAAGGTTTTCTGTTTTTCTTTCTGCTTCTGGGATACTGATCAGGCATAAGTTCACACAGCTCTTGGAGACTTTGTTCTTTCTTTCTTGAGTTTTCTTTCTGTGTTTTTAACAGTTTGGGTTAATTACAAAATTTGACCTTCAAGCTCTGAGATTCTTTCTTCTGCTTGGTTAATTCTGCTTTCCATACTCGTCAGCTTATTTCCTGGATGAATTTTTTTATGGTCTAAATCTCTGTCAAAATTCTTTCAGTGTTGTATCTTGTCTTTCTTGAGTCTTATTCACTCTTTCCATCCATTCTGTAATCCCTATTGTATTCTGCGGCATTGTTTGGGCCCTGAGGTCTGATTCTTTGGACATTGTTACCTGTGTTCTTCCACTGATTTTTCCTCATTTGTGAAGATATGTTTTCTTTCTCTTTAAGTCCATTATTCAGTGGTAGTGGGAGGAGCTTTCATGTCTGTTGTTTGTCCAGCTCTCTATTCTTCCCTTATCAGAGACGTTTAATTTGTTCTCTTTTGAATCAGGGCTGGAGGTGGGAAGCTGTGCTGTGTTGTAGTTTTCAGAGTCAATTAAGGTGGAGAATAGAGAACTAGGATTCAGAAACTACTTGCAAGCAGCAGTGTTTACTGAATTGAGGTACGATCCCCCTGAGACCCACTCCCCACCTTAGGGGGTCACCCTGTATGCCAGTGCGGTGGGTATGTATGTGTGCCCTGAGTGCAAGATAAAGTAACAGCAATGAGGAGAACAGAGGAAAGTAGAATGAAAGAGAACAGACAAAATAATAATAATAAAATTTAAAAACCACAGAAAAACAAATGCAAGAACAAAAAATAAGAAAAAAAACACACATGCAATAAAAAACAAAAGAAGAAAAAGAAAAAAGGGGGTAATGGAAACCTTCACACATACACTAAACCAAAACCAAAGGTGAACAAAAAAGAAAAACCAATAAACGAACACACACACACACACACACACACACACACCGCGTGCGCAGAGAGAAAAAAAACCAAAAACCTTCACACATACACTAAACCAAAACCAAAGGTGAACAAAAAAGAAAAACCAATAAACGAACGCGCGCGCGCGCACGCACGCACACACACACACACACACACACACACACACACACACACACCGCGTGCGCAGAGAGAAAAAAAACCAAAAACCGAAAGAAGGTAAATAAAAAAATATTTCTGGGCACTGAGCACCCTCTTGCGGCAGTTTCTGTAATTATTCCTCTCAGCTTCTCACAGGTAAGCCTGCCTGCTGTAAGCTCTCTTGCTGGAGCTTGGGGCTGTGGCTTCATTCACAATCTCCCCAGCGCACAGTTCTTGAGGGGTTGGGGGCAGTGGGAGGGGTTATCAGGTCTTCTCTCCTGCTTTCTCTCTTTATGATGGAAGGCATCCCCTCAGTGGGGCATGTGAAACTTTCTCTTTTCCAGGTGCTGGCAAGCAGGCGCTCCAGCCAGACTTTTCCCAGAGTCTAGTCTTTTATTGCGGCTGCCATCCAGGCAGACCATGTGGATCTGACAGTCAGAGGACTGCTGGGGGCAGGAGGTTGGGACAGCCCAGCACTCACCGCTGATCATCTCTTGCTGGGTGTTCTTTGTCCTTTTCTTGTCACGTTTTTTTCCCCCTGTGGCTGGGTTAGGGTAGGGGGTGGGGTGCCTGAGACTTCGCTGTCTCTCTGAAGTTTGTGCTTTCAGGATGTTCCCTCTGGATTCATGATCAACCCAGAGTGATAAGTAGTTAATCCACTGGTCACAGGGAGCGGATCTGGACAGTGGATCCAATTTTCAAGGTGATGCTGGGGTGCCTGTTTTGTCTTTTCCAATGGGACTATGCCCATGGCGTTTTTCCCTGAGCTCCCTCCACAGCCCTCACTGCCAGTGTTTGACCTGGCACTGCAGTGGTAGGGCAGAGCCTGGGGCTGGCAGAGGCTCCCGGCAGCTTCTTTCTGGTAAGGGTTTTGTTGCTTCCAGAAAATGGCGCTTACTTCTGCACCCCAGGAAGCACCAGGGTCCAAGCAGAGCAGCAATAGCACTGGCTTTACCAGGAGAGCCTTGGCCACTGAATTAAAGTGTGACAGTTTTACTTTGGTGACTGGCGTGTGTTGGAAGTTTGAGTTTTAAGAGGCTACTTGTTTTCGTATAGATAAATTTCTGGTGTCTTGGCCTGAACATGTCCATTACTTTTTCATGACCTGTTCTGCTATTTTGGCTACGCATCCCTTGCCCTTCTTTTCTTCTGCTCCTTTTCCGTCTACTTCTCCTTTGCCGCCTCTTCTTCCTCCACCTTTTCTTCTTCCTATTGTTTTCTTTTTTTCCTTTTTTTTTTTTTAACCAAATCTGACTTAAATTATTGATGCTGGAGGACGTAGTGACTGTGCTCATGGTTTGTGGTTGTCACTGTTTTTTGTTTTTTGTTTTGAGTTGGAGTCTCACTCTGTCGTCCAGACTGGAGTGCAGTGGCCACTCCCGGCCGCAGCCTTGACCTGCTGGGCTCCGGCGATCCTTCCGCCTCAGCCTTCCGAGTAAGTGGAACTACAGGCACACGCTACCACGCCCTGCTAGTTTTTTATTTATTGTAGAGATGAGGTCTTGCCAAGTTGCCCAGGCAGGTCTCGAACCCACAGGCTCAGGCAATCCACTCACCTCAGCACTGTTTTACCTTCAGGAAATTGTTTCTCTTTTCTGTTTCTTGCCACTGTTACTAGTGCTTCTAATCTCTACTCTTCTTTTTGCATTACTCTTTGCCCTTTCTTTTTCATTTTTCCTACATTTGAATGAGTTTATGAAGTATTTTATTGTAGTTCTTGATAGCTTTTGGACACTTAATGGTGCCAGAAACCAAACAGACTGCATGGTGACCTGGGCTTCAGTGTTTCCAGATAATAGGGGAAGGCAGACTGTTTAAAGAATTTTGAGACATTGTTTGTCTCTTAGTGACCTGCTAGGAAGACCACAGAATGGGCAGATCGATAAGTTTGGGTATTTATCTTGTCACTGACATCCCTGTGGTCCATACTCTCAGGTCTTTGGAAAACTCAGTTTCTATTCAGAGGTTTTCAAGATCCCAGATAACCTGAATTTTATGTACTGTAGGTTGAAGGGGGAGGGAAGTAAGGGTAGGATGGATTATGAGAGGACCATTAGTCAGGGAAGCTGAAGATCTGGAGGTTTCTCTGAGATCCTGGATAGCTGAGACACTGAATTTCTAGTACTTAACATAACGTAGGCACTTACAAGTATTTCTTTGCTGGATAAACATTATAAAGATGAGGAATCATCTAGAATTAGAATTAAAATGTAATTCTCATACAAAGGTCAACCTATTCTACCTTGAAGATATGAGAGAACACAGAGAAAGATTTTTGAAATGTTGTCTTAGCTTTTTAAGTTTAGGTAGCGTTAGATCTTCTGCAGCTTTAAGTTATTTTAAGGTTAATCAGTGTAGCAGTTTTTGTTGTAAGGTTTGCCCTTGACATGGGTTAATGATAGTTTATTTCCTTTCGTTCTTGGTGTTGATAATTTTCGCCTTATTTATTTATTCATTTGTTGGCAGGACAGGACAAGATAGGTGTAGCTACTTTTTTTGAATTAGTGTATGTGCAGAGTCTCCTCTCGTTCTTAAATTTTCTTTCTTCCTTTTTTTCAAATTGCTAGTAAGATTGTTCTTCGATTTGGTGCCATTCTAGAAGCTCTGAGTTCCTGTAATGTTAAAGTTAAGGTAAATGAACTGATACTGAACTGGAAAAAGGTTTTGGACTAGTGTTAGTATTATTTACATAAAAATGAAAACATAATTTTATTTTCTCACTAAATTTGTATAGAAGCTTATTGTTC
>JAPVLO010005242.1:0-11278 GCA_027257055.1 Cephalopachus bancanus | reverse complement strand
GAAGTTGTTCCAATTTGATGCAAAGGACAAGTTTGTAAGATGTCCATCTTAGATTTAATGTGAACATTAAAATGATTTATCAACTCTAATTTTTCTTCTCCCATTTTCTAGCATGAATTCAAAGGCTTTTTTAAAGCCATTGTTTTTGAAATCAACTGATTTTTCTGCTATCTTCAGTTCAATGGTATCGGAGTTCATTAAGAAGTCTTTGGCATTCAAATTCTTCAATAAAGAAATTTTTTGCTCTATTGCTTTAAAATCTGCTGTTAATTTTGAATGGATGTGTATGAGTTCAGTTTTTAAGGCAGATAGATTTTCATTGTAAGCTTGATAATCTGTTGCGTATATGGATTTTTCAATTTTGTGTTTTTTATGGTTGGAAACAAGAAGTTTATTCAAGAAGGAAATTTGCTGTAAAGTCTGACCTACAACATTTGTAACGTCTTCATTTAGAATAGAAGAGGTTTTTAGGGATAAGAGGGAAAGTTTCATTGCCGAGATTGTATCTGTGCTGATTGGAATTGTTCCTTTTTCGATCGTTTGGTCCAGTAAGATGTGTTCTATTAAGATATTTATGTTTGTGGTAATTTTTGTTTCTATGTTTAGAATTAATGGTAAAAATGATGAGTTGAACTTGGAGAACAAGGTATGATCAGCTACAAAGTTGTTCATAGTTTTACATGTTTCATAATTGATGGTTTTTAAAGTTGCATACTGCTCATCTTTAAACAATGACATGATTTGATTTAAAGCTTGTTCAAGACTGTGTTTCATTTGTTTTTTTCTTTCAAGTTCTTCAATGTTGCTTCTTTCCATTTGTTTTTTCATGTGTTCCTCAAGGTTCTTATCTAAAGTTGGCTTTAAAGACATTAAAACTTTTTGGGTCGGTGCGCTCTGCATAACTTGGGTTAGAATTTCTGGTGTTGTTATCTGTATTTTCTTGGCATGTTCTAGCCAGAGCGCTTCCATTTGTTCTGTTTTCTTTACGTTATATATTTGGCTAAGACTCACAAAAAGTGCTTGTAGATTGTTGCTGATGTCTGCTGGTAAGTTCTGGATTTGTTCTTTATTTTCAAAGATATACTTTAGAATTGTTTCGTAATCTTCTATTGTTCTTAAGTTTTGGTATTTTTGATTGAGGTGCCTGTACCAAGAGAATGTGTTTACCATTACTGTCTTTTCTTGTATGTTTGGAAACAAGTCTATTATGTAGAGTACTGAAATGATTTGGGTATCTTTTATTGTGATTCCATTAGTGAGATCTTTTAGGAGAGTTTGTAGAATATAACTTATCTTTTCCATCATTCTTTTTTGGAATGTGGGTTCTTGTAACAGGATTGGTAATTTGACAATGTCTTTAATTTGTTCTATTGTTGGTATATTGTATGGTGAAATGGATTCCAAGAATTTGTGAGTAGCTTTCTCTTCTTCGTCTAAATTAATGAGTTGGCATTTTATTGATTCTGTTGGTGTGTCTGTATCCATGTAGTCTAATTGTTTTAATTGTTCTTTGATCATTTTCCTTGTAGTTTCGGACGATACTTTGGTTGAATCATTAAGGATGCTTTCTATTTGTAGGATAATTTCCTGAGCTCTGCTTGAAGTTGTTTTTTGAGAAATTATGAAATCTACAAATGTTTTTCTTGCACTTGCAGTTGCTTCGTCTAAATTCTTCACAGAAAATCTTGTTTTTCCAAATCGTAAAAATTGTACATTGTCATAAATTTTCTGGATGTTTGTTAAGATGTCTTCTTGCAATATAACCTTTTTATCACGTAGAAATTCTATGTGGAAGTATGTTTTGATGATGAAACTAAAAAGTTCATTGCGTTCTGAAACTGGAAGAAATCCTGCAGCTATTTTGTTGTAATTGTTTTGCAGTACATCCACATACCTTCTATCATATTGTGATTGTAAAGCTTGAATTTTTTGGTGTAGAGTTTCCTGAAGTTGATGGAGTTTGTTGCTTGAAATAAGTTCATGGTCAGGTAGTGATGGTACTTCTGTTTGAAATTTAAAGCTGTCTTCACTTACATTGTCTACATATATTTTTACTATCTCTTCTGAATTGACTGGCTCTGCGCGTGAATTTCCCATATCTTCAATGAATTGTAAATATGCCGCATAAATCTGTTCTTCTTCTTTAAGTTTTTTCTGGACACTTCTTCTTTTCTTTGTTAATATCATTGAGATTTCAAATTTGTCTTCTTTGTTTAGACAGATGAATTGAAGTTGGCTCAACAGAGGATTTGTTTGGATGTAATTGTTGACATACGGTTGTATGTTGGATGGACATTCAGGAATGTTTCTAATAAGTTCAGATATCCATGGTTTTATAATTGACGTGTGTAGAGAGGAGAGGTTTTCCATAAGAGCAATGAATTTAGAAAGTAAAATTTTTTCAGGTGTATGAAATACAATTGTATTTTTCAGGAAATTGTTGTAAATAGGAATCATGTTTAAGCCATTTTCATAGCATGCTTGTAGTGTAGCGTCAAAGATTTTTGGCATATTTTTAAATGGTAAGAAATAATGGTTGTAAATTTGTGCTTCCTGTAACTTCTGGTCTTCATTGCTGTATGCTCTAATAGTGAAAAATTTGTCGACGTACTGAGCAAAAAGGTGGAATGTTCTGTTCCAGAGAAAGTTTGAATTGAAAGGGATGTGCTCTTTTTCATTAGCGTTATGCAGAAAAATGTTCCAATTATAGTTGTTTTTCAGAATGGGGAAATCATTTAGTTCTTGGAAGAGGGTGTGAAATTTATTTTTCAATGCGTAAAGGCGGGGATTATATCTAGTTCTGTCACAGTGTAGGATAAATCTATTAGATCTTGTCTTGGTTTTTTTATGTCTGACGAGGCACTGCCCCAGCTTTCATTTTTATCAGTTTTTCTTTTAGTTGGTATGCTATCAATTTCAACAGTGACTAAGTCATTTTTAATTTCAAGGCCACTATCAACATGTGGAATATTTTCCAAGTCCAATGCCATGTCCGAATCTTTATATGCATTCAGTGTTAGCATGCTGGCTTCGGTACTTGAAATTTCAAGGTTTGTAATTTCAAGAAAATATATGAAGACGGCGTCATAGTAGAAAGATGTTAAATTTGCGGGTGTCTGTAGTTCATAGAGTTCATCAATGTCTTCGCAAATATATATAGCAGAGTTTGGTTCGTAATGTGAAGCATGGGGGTCAAATAAATAGAAAGTTTCGTCAAAAATAACTATTGCTCTTGACAGAACTTCAATTGTGATCACTATGTATACTGGAGATTTTTTATTTTTGCCATACAGGAGAAAGTCGACCAATCCAAAGTATATTTCCCCGTAGATATTTTGAGTTTCCAGAGTACCACTGAAGCTTTTAGAGATTTCGTGATGAGTGATGCCATATGTGGAGTGGATTTTTTTTGCAATTTCACTGAAAAGGCGGTAGTCTGGTAATTCATCTTTCGTTATGAGCTTGGTACTAAAAAGATCTAATTGAGACCCATTTTCTAAAACAATGTTTATTGCTTCATCATTTAAGACAGATTCTATCCCATTTAAGAAAACAGTATGTAAGAATGCAAAGCAGTTAGACATGCATTGTTTTCCAGCCCGTGGCCCTAGTTTTGGATTGCTTTGATTAGTATTTCCAGAAATTATTTTCATGTTCAAAAGTCAGTTAGTGGCAATGTTAATTCATTTTCTGCAACTTCTGTAAAATTTACATACCATTTTAGAAATTTTTCACATTGTGTTGTGAGACTATATCTTTCTTCAAATACGTCGAGAACTGAAATTTCTGAATTGAGTTGAGAGGAGGCTGTCATTAGTCGTCTTTCCATGGTATGAGTTGGTTTAATATTCAAGAACAAGGATGTTAACATAGGTATAAATTTATTGTGTACATTTGGATCTGTGTCAATCTTAATGTATGGTGGGTGATGAGCGTTTATGATATTTGCTGCCTCGGTTAATTGGTATGCTAGCGATTGTGAAGTGATATTTTGGTTATTTAACACCTCCACTGTTGTTATTACATTCTCTAGGGATGTGATCAGTTGTTCATTGAAATGGTTATATTTATGAACTTGTTTAATTACCAGTTTGTTATGGTTTTCTATATGTGATGATGCTGATTGCAGAGTTGAGATGAAATTCTGTAACTCTTTGTTTGTTAAAAGGTTTTCTAATGATAGTATTTGCTGTATGGTTTTGTCTATAGTTTCTCTGATGAGGTCTTGTGTTGTCCACATCTTGGTAAGGTCACGGTTAAATCATTTTTGTGTGGATACCAATTCTTTGCACGTTTTTATAAAGCTAGCAAATGGCGTAGTAATGATTTTTTGATTTGAGAGTGACAGGGTAACTGTGAGGTTTTTTTGGGTCGAATGTGCAGTGTGAAGATGCAATGGCAGAACATTGCTTTGTGTAATGAATGTATTCAGTCAACAATGTCAAGTTTTTACTATAGAGGTCCTCTATTAACGGATTTGTATGAGAATGGGAGTGATGCAGATGTGACAGTATTAACATGCTTACTAACATGTTTGTTTTTGGAATATAGATGTTTTTTGTATGTAGATTTAGTTGATAGCATAACTTTTCTGTGAATTCCTTTACCATATAAAACATTCCTATGTTCAATTCTTTGTCACTAATTATAAAGTCATGTATATTTGAGACGAGATGAATTAGCGTGTGCTGTGAGGGTATTCGAGTTTTGCATGCATGAATGAGATGTATTAGGGTTTTGTCTTTTTTCAGCGTGTCTATTGGCGTGCTAGATATGATGGTGATGATGGGAATGACGTAGTTTTTGATAAAAGTTTCTTTGAACATTGGATGAGTGATGTAAGGTATCAAGGATGTATATGCTTTTTCAGAAGGATTTTGAAATGCAGTTTTACAGAGGTTTCGAAGTTCTTGTGTAGAGATGTGAGCAACATTTAGGTTGTTTAGTTGGTTTTGTTTATACCTGTGTATGAATGGCAGTGAAGTCCATTTGTTTAGCATATCGGCATAAAAGAATTCTTTTTCTGCTTCCGAAAATTTTTCTGTCCAGTTCTCAAATGTTTCTTTTGTAGGGACAATGTTAAACATGGTTTGAATGTAACTCAAAGTGGATTTCCAAATAGCTTCAGAATCAAAGCTGGATGTTTCAAGAATGGCCTTTTGTTGTATGATCAAGTGTGTCATTTTTTGATAGAAAAGGAACGTGGGACTAAATATTTCACTACATATAAAAAATAGATATGCCTTTAAAATTATAGATTTTAGTAGATTTATAAAAGTTAGTAAAGGCTGGTCTTGTGTACAGGTCTTGTGTATACTTACCATCTGCATGTAAATTTTACATGTCTCTTTATTTAGACCTATCTGGTTTAGATGAAAAATTGTGTCTAACAGTATCAACAAGTCAAATTGTTTCTCTTTTGGTGTTAAAACATTCTCTATAACAATAGTTAAAAAAGAATTGATTTCAGTGATCGTTTGTGATTCTTCTTTAGTGATTTGCATTTTTTCCAAAATATTATTAATCAAGTTTGTGTGGAAGAAGATATTTTCTGTAGACATGTGTTTGAGAATATTTAATTCTGAAATTAATGGTGGATATGCGAATTCGTTTTCACTTTGCGCTCTGATGTTTTTTGTGAGAATTTTTAGACTGAAATCTGAGAGATATTTATTTTCTGTCACTTTAGAATTTTGTTGTTTTAGAAAGTTAAAGTCTTCTGAATTGGACTGTGTTTCTAAGGCGGTCTTGAAGAGAATATCAAGATGATTATTTGCAGCGCTGTAGAAATTGTTGCAGTAAACCATTTTTAGTAAGCTATCCAGAAATTTGTCGTTTGCAGATGCTATGTCTTCGTATGCAATTGATTTGTTGACCCATGAAAGGAAATTTAGATATGAATCTTCTATAATCTCTGAAATCAACTTGCAATTCAAGAGAATGCCACAGTTCACGGTGATGGTTTGTAATTGTTTACTGATTGTTTTGACCAGAGAATATTTGACATTTTTTTCGATGTAAGGGGGGTGTGTATTTTTCCTAATGACTGTTCTGGTCAGTTGTGATGATTTGTCTTTTAAGTTGATCAGGGACTGAACCAACAATTGGCAGTTGCTTAGAGTCTCTGGATTATTTAACATTTTTGTTGGATTGCTAGAAATTAGTTCGACAAATTCCTTGAATTTGTCACTCAATTCTGTTAATGCAGATAGTTTATGAGTCTTGATGCCAAATTCAAGAAATAAAGGAGTGTGTTATCATGTATGAAATTAAAATGATAATGTGCTCTTGGTAAGAACTGTAGAAACAAGAGAATCTTTTTAGCTGAAACATTATCAACTGCAATCGAGAAAATTTCAATTTTTGAGATCACGGTCAATATTTTAGATGTTGATTGAGTCTTTTCCGCTTCATTCAGAACAGTATCAAAGTTTACAGCTAGAGCTGACATTATGAATCAGTTTCAGGTTTTAAGACGGAAAAGAAATTTGGATCTAGAATACTTTAATAATATTTATGAAAATGAAGACAGATTCTTTAAGAAGGTTTTATATGGACAGGAAAACAAAAATATTGTTTCGAAGGTTTTCACTCCAAGTGGAATGTTAGCGTTTGAGAAGAGTATTTTTGGGATGCTTATGTTCAGATTTGAAACTGACATAGAAAGTCCAAAGAATTTGTTTTTTAGCCTTTTCTTTTTAGCGTTAGAGGCATATAACCTACCTTACGCAACGAAGGCCGCACTTATTGTTATTTACAAAGATGATTTAGCTAAAAATATTTTAACAATGCTATCCAATTGTTCATGTGTTGAAGACAAGGTGATTTTGCTAGGAGTAAGTAGTGCAGTTTCTACAGGATCTAGTTGCTTAGTTTCGTGCGTGATGCAAGGAAATATTTATGAGATGTGCAAAGAAGAAATATGCAGTGTTATGATTTTGAAAGACTTGGTGCTTGAACCTGATTGGGAGCCTAAGGCTGGAATTACACAACATGTTTACGTGGTACATCTCTACAAAAGCATAAGCAGAAAGTTGAAATTTGGCATTTTCATAATTCTGACATCAATAAGACATGAGATAACATTAATCAATATTCTTAAGGAAAAGTTTTCTCGTGACAGGTATCTTTTTTTAAACCATCTAGCAACGGAACAAGTGGAGATTAGCCATTTTGGAAGTGTGCAAAAGATTGGATCTTGCCGTACAGAGGATGTTAAACCAGGTTATCTCGAGTATCATGGAATTTCATTATCGATTTTGAAACTCGAAAATTTTTATGTGAATTTTAAAGAGAAGCATTTGTTCTCATAATGTATCTAAAAGGTGCGAAACATACTAAACAAAGATTAATGATTGACACGTCCCAAGGAAGGATTAAACGATGTATTTGTCACCGAGAAATTTCACATAGGCGTTTCTGTTATTCTAAAGTTTGTCAGAAGAAAAATGTTTTAAAGCAAATGGTTCACATACAGAAATTATCTAAAAACGTAAGAACAAACATTGATTCTTGGAATTTGTTAGATGAAATTTTTGCTTTGTTGGGATCGATGCATAGGGCGCCAGCAATCGATACTTTGCTAGGCGAGATGTATCTTAAAACAAATTTATTTTATAATGTTTGTCCCGTGAGTTTGCATTGGGGAAGCTTGGCGATTTTGTCTTCCCCTCTTCAGAAGTTTGTTTCAAGTTACAAATTTGCCTTAAAAAGAAAGACTGAGATTTATGAAAGGTTTAACCGTGCTACTTCGCTACCTAGTCTGTTAGCTGCAAGTAGGTTTTTAGACGAAGTGACAAATTCAATTAATGGCATTAAAGAAAGCGTTCACTGTGTTCATTTTAGAATTGTGGCAACTTTATCGGGTTTAATTTCTGATTCAAAGTATCTTTCTTTAACCTATGGCAAGTCATCACCTTTAGGCATCTTTGAAAAACTTTCAGAATTGCTTTGTGAGCAGTATTTTACCGTGTCGCTTTCTTCCATGTCCAATACTGGGTTGAAATACCAAAGTTCAACTAGTGTCTGTGATTCCGTTATTTATAACAATTGTTATTATACACTCTCTGAGTTCTGTAAAGAAAATGGAGAAATTATTTTTCCAGCAATGTTGAACGGTTGTGACTTTTCAATCAATCTCACTAGATTTCAATATGATTTCGATTGGTTAATTGAGCTTTTGCTTTCTCAATTACAAATTGTACAGAGGCACACTAACAGGGTTTGTCAACTTACTTTTTATGTGGATTTGTGGAATATCAGCTTTGTTTCTTTTTTAGCTATGACAAAAGATTTGAATGATATAGATAGTGCGAGATTTGTGATTGTAATTCCTGATGTGTTTATGGAAAGATATTATGTGAGAGACTCAAAATGGGTTTTTTTTCATAAAAAGATTGCCTTAGAATTAGCTGGTTATACGGGAGCTGTTTTCTCTGAAAAGTTTGCTCAGTTTGAAGGTTGTGCAGATCATGTCACTGTAACAGTAGAGTGGTTAATTGAGAGGTTATGTGATTGTCTGAAAACTGGGAACGTTTCTCTTGTATTTCACGATAATATTCAGAAATTTTCCATGTTACCTTCCTTGCCTATAAATTGTCTGGACAGCTGTTTGAGTGTGTTGCCTTGTAGCGAAAAAATGGCTACGTGTAAAAAGATGATCTTGAATACGTGTTCTTTTATATGTGATGAAGTTGATTCAAGGCATGTAGAGAATGTTGATTTTTTGAAAGTTGGTGACAAATTTATTAATTTGTATAAGTTGAGGGAAACAGTTAATTTGATGGCTGTAACGGCTAAAGCAACCATAGACCTAGCTTTGGCTGAAGGAGATTTATTGGCTGAATGTATTGACGGCCACCCATTAGCTATCTGTATTGCGGGATTGCATACAGCTTTTATGATGCTTAAAATTAGTGTGTTTTTTTTGGATCTTTCAAAGAAGATTGATAGAGTGATTGCTGAACATGTTTACTATGCTGCAGTTAGGGCTAGTGTGGATTGCTGTATGAACGGAGGGGTTCCAAGCAGTTTGTTTGAAAAATCAAATTATTTTCATGGTAGATTGCACTGTGACTTGTTTGAGAATGTTTCTTTCACAATTCCTGTAGAACGGTGGGACAAACTAAGATCAGATGTTAAGTCATTTGGGATAATGAATCTATATCTAACATCCGGTTCATCAATGGATAGAGAATGTGATCTTTTTGGAATCTCTGATGCATTTTGGCCAATTGAAGGTAATATGGTTCTTCGAAAAACTGCTTTACTAGCTATTAAGATGGATGCCGAAGCAAAGAAAGATGCTCAGGAACTTTTATCTTCACAGCTTCAGAGATTGTATATACCATCCTATAACAAGGTCTTTCTGAAAACGACAAAAAATCATGTGCATTATTTCAGTACCATCGGTTTCGACACGGCTAATATAAAGAGAGATTGTTTTACAGAAGAAGAGTTACATGATATCGATTTGTTCAAGAATGGGTTTGCGTATGATGTCGAGGAGATGCCAGATGTCTACAAGGAAGCAATTCCGTTTATTGATCAATCACAGTCATTAATTTTTTATTTAAGTGACGTTTCAGAAATACAAGACCTCTTGCCTAAATTACATCGATTTGGTTTTAAAGCGGGGGCTTATAAGTTTTTGGTAAAGAGTGATAAGTGCAACAATTATGCCTCGGAAAAGGCCTCTAATGTTTTTGGGGAAGTTGTTGAAGGACTAGTGTTTCATGAAAGTTGTATGTTTTGCTGATGTAATAAAAAGTGATGATGAAACTAGCAGTATACAATGAGTTACTCATTTAAAACTTATACACTATTGCTCATTGTTTTGTGTTAAACATTCTGTAAAGAAGAAGTACCATGGATCGGAATAAAGAACACCGTGAACATAGAGAGCATCGTGAGCATAAGGAATCACGAGATCCTCCAACGTTAGCTTTTCACATGAAGAGTTGGCGGTCTATACATAAACAGTTACGGGGTCTATCTAAGTACTTAAAAGAAAACACTACAATTACGTTTACTGCCCAGCCGGCGATAATTATACAATCTGCAAAAAGTCATCTTGTTTCCAAGCTTATAATAAATGCCGAATGTCTGTATGTGACTGATGTTGATCATTTTTCTACCAAAACTATTAATAATACCATTCCTTTATTTGAGAGTTTTATGCATATTATTTCAAATCCTGAAGTTCGGGACCCTGGGAAGTCGGCGTTGCGAGTAGATTTGGATTACACAATTGTCACTGAGATTCTTAAATGGATTGCTCCCATCACGAAAAATAAGAGAAATGCTCCAAAAAATGAGATGGCAGTCGTACGATTCTCATACAAATCAATCCTCTTAGTTTAAAGTTTGTGACTAGTTTGAATGAACTTGAATTCATGCAGAGCGTTAAAGTGAGTTTTTACGATGTTAAGCCGGTAAAGATTCAGGTGTCAGCTAAAAATTTATTTCAGGCTTTGAGTGTTTGTTCGGTTATTAAAACGTCATGCAGCTTACGTGTACTTTTTGGAAAAGATCTTAAATTGGTCTTAACCAGTAAGACACTTTTTCTGACTGTTGAAAATTTCATTGCCCAAGAACATGCTAAAGAATAAACGAGATTTGAGCACGCAGCCATAGATGAAATCGATTTAGACAGGGTGTCTGGAAAGGACATGTAAGCAAGACACGCAGACGAAAATAACGTCATTCTTAGCTGCAAATAGAATTTGTGATCATTCCAGTTTATTTGATGCGAGGGAGGGGAGTGATAGTGATGAATCTACAAATTTTAGCTACAAGCCGAATTCTAAAAAGCCGTGATGCTCTGTGTAATCTACAGTTTTTTTCTGGGTTTGATATGTGGAAATTTAATTCCCGGTTATTATTGTTTCAGTTTCCTAAAAATCAATCTAATTGAATCTGTTGTGGTTTTAATTTTGTTCATATCCAGTCTTTTCTATCTACATGCAGCTAAAAATGTTAAATTTTCACCTATCAATGACTTGAAGATAATATTTGTAGTTTTAATGTGCCTTCAAAACGTTGATGTCAACTCTCTGTTTGCGTTTGTCGTTCTCAATTTTTCTGAGATTTTAATACGTGGAGCTGTATGTCAATATAAACACTTGATGCCCATTAATGGGCGCAGCTGGAATTTTGGGGTTTTATGTGGGACTTTACTGAAAACTAGGAGTATTAGGTGTGGAATTTATGCGTCAATTGCATGTTTGATCCCTGGAATTTTCATAAATCTCTTAAATCTTCATAATGAATTTCTTTG
>JAPVLO010005241.1:0-11205 GCA_027257055.1 Cephalopachus bancanus | reverse complement strand
AAACATCAACCTCCCATATGACCCTGCAGTCCCCTTACTGGGAATATACCCTGAAGAACTCAAATCACTCTATAAAAAAGATACTTGCACGCGAATGTTTATTGCAGCATTGCTCACAATAGCAAGAACCTGGAACCAACCATGCTGTCCATCAAAAGAGGACTGGATTTAAAAAAATGTGGTACATATCCACGATGGAATACTATGCAACCATAAAAAAGAACAAAATCATGAATTTTGCAGCAACCTGGATGGAGCTAAAGTCTATAATACTAAGTGACCTCTCACAGAAACAAAGATCTGAGTACCACATATTCTCACTCATATAGTGGACCTTTATCATCCAATGCACTACTATAAGAAAATGACTGACAGTGTTGGAAAACTATGGGGGGGGGGGACTAATGGTAGTAAACACCTGTCTGGAGACGGGAGACACAAGTTATCAACAAGGAGCCTGAATGAAGCATATTTGTATACCTAACCCTTAATTGTACCCCCACAATATCAAAATAAAAAATATCGATTAAAAATAAATAAATAAAAATAAAAATAAATAAAATGAAAAAAATAAAACAGAAAAAAAGAAACCAAAGCAAAAAACAATTGAACTCACACACACACACATATCCCAAAATAAACTAGTATGAAAACAAAGGAAAGCAAAACAACAACAACAAAAAACAGTAAAGCCAAACACGCACACATGCCCAACACAAAATGAAAGGAGAAGAAAAAGGGAAAGAAAAAAAGGAAAAAGAAAAGAAGGGGGAAGAAAATAAAAAAAGAAAAAGAAGCCAGGCTTGGTGGCTCAGCCTGTCATTCCGCGCCCTTGGGAGGCTGAGGTGAGTGGATTGCCTGAGCCTGCAGGTTTGAGACCCGCCTGGGCAGGTGAGACCTCATCTCTACAATAAATAAAATTTAAAAAAAATAGCCAGGCGTGGTAGCATGTGCCTGTAGTTCAAACTACTTGGAAGTCTGAGGTGGAAGGATCGCCAGAGCACAGCAGGTCAAGGCTGCGGTGGCCGGGAGTGGCCACTGCACTCCAGTCTGGGCGACAGTGAGACTCCAACTCAAAAAAAAAAAAAAAAAAGAAAAAGAAAAAGAAAAAGAAAAAAATGAATTCAAATCAAATCTTCACACATATATTCACACACACATTAAACTAAAAAAGAGAAGAACCAAAAGCAAATACAAACTAACAAAAAAAGCCAGAAAGATGAACACTTAATCATTCACATAAATACATAATCAGAAAACAAAAGAAGAAAAAGGGAATGCAGATTGAACCCTCACATATACATTCATGCATGAAGGATAAATATTAAAAAATTTTATGGGGTGTGGTGGCTCAACCTGTAATCCCAGCACTTTGAGAAGCCTAGGTCAGTGGATTGCCTGAGTCCACGGGTTCAAGACCTACCCAGACAATTTGGCAAGACCTTGTCTCTACAATAAACTAAAAATTAGCTGGACATGGAAGCATGCACCTGTAGTTCTGGCTACTTGGAAGGTTGAGGCAGAAGGCTCGCTGGAACCCAGCAGGTTGAGACTGTGGTGGCTGGGGGCATGCCACTGCATTCTAGTCTGTGCAACAGAGTGAGACTCCAACTCAAAAAAAATAATAATAATTTAAATTTAAAAACAGACAAACAAAAACCTGACCTCTTGTGGCAGATATTGCAATTGTTTCTTTCAGCTGCTTCTCTGATGTCTTTTGCAGAGCTTTGACCTCATTCACAATCTCCCTAGTGCCTGGCACAGAGAAAGAGGAGAAGCCATGGGGAGGGGTGGGGCTTCAGTCCTCCCTTCCCACTCCTGTATGGTCAGAGGGATTGCCTCCTGTGGGAAGATGTGGGATTGTCTCTTCCCCAGGTACTGGCAGGTTGGGGGAATGCCCCATTCAGGCATATTCTGGAGTGGCGTTCTCCTACTGTGGCTGATGTCCCGGCTCCACCTGTGTTCATCTTGCTCAGTTGTGCCCCAGAAGTGTGGATCTGTTGTTCAGAGAATTGCTGGAGAGGACGGGATTGGGACAGCCCCAGACACACCACTGATCTCTTTGGAAGTCTTCTTTCATTCTGTGACTGAATCAGGGTAGGGGTGGAGCACCTGAGACCGAGCACTCATCCTATCCCTCTGGAATTTGTGCTTTCAGGATATTCACTCTGGGTCATAATAAACCCTTGAGTAATTAATCCACCAGTCACAGAGATAAGGTCTTTCACTCCATGGTGAGCAAGCCAGAGCACTTTTCTATCTAGTTTTCAAGATGGGGGCGGCGTACCTTCCTCATCTTCTCCAGTTGGTCTCTGCCTCTGGGTTCCCTTGCTGTGCTCCCTCTGCAGCTCTTGCTGTCAGTGTCTGGACAGGCACTGCAGTGGTGAGGCAGAGACTGGAGCTGGCAGTCTCTCACACTGCAGTGGTAAAGCAGAGGCTGGAGTCGGTAGTCTCTCCCAGCAGCTTCATCTTGGGAATGTCTTTCTTGGTTTAAAAAAAATGGCACTCAGTTTCTGCACCCCAGGAAGCACTAGGGACCAAGCAGAGCAGCTGTGGCACCAGCCTCTCCACCAGAAAAACCCTGGCCACAGGATCCCAAGCTCCCACTCAGTCAGTCTCTCCCAACAACTTCTTTCCAGGAAGGTCTTTGTTGATTTTTTTAAAATGGCACTCAGCTTCTGCACCCTGGGAAGCACTAGGGTACAAGTAGAGCAGCTGCACCACCAGCTGCTTCACTAGGAGAGCCCTAGTCACTTGCTCCTTGAGCCCCACTCAGTGAGTCACTCACACACCCACTTGCTCACTGATACATACACAAAATTTTCCATACACTCACTTACTTACACTGGGACTCACATAGACCAGCTGGCTCTTTTGCCATCTTCCTCTCGAGATCTATTCGCCCACTTTTTAATAGGGCTATTTGCATTTTTCTTTTTGGTATGTTTGGGTTTCTTGTGGATTCTAGATATTAATTAAGCCTTATATATGCACCCAACATAGGAGCACCAACTTTTATAAAGCAACTTGTAGGTAAATTTTAAAAAGATATTGACTCCAACACTATCATGGTTGAGGACTTAAATATTCCACTAACAACCCCAGATAAATCATCAAGGTTAAAAAATGAACAAGGAGATCAAAAACCTCAACTTGATGCTAGACCAAATGGACTTAATAGATACCTACAGAACACTCCACTCAACAACTGCAGAATATACATTCTACTCATCACCACATGGAACATACTCCAAGATCAACTGCATCCTCAACCATAAACCAAACATAAACAAATTCCATAAGATCAAAATACTGTCATGCACTTTTCAGACCACAGTGGAATAAAAATAAATATCAACACTAGCAAAGCTCCTTCAAAATCCACAAAGAAATGGACACTAAACAGCATGATGCTGAACAACTCCTGGGTCAATATGGAAATGAAAGCAGAAATTAAAAGATTTCTGGGAACAAATGAAAATAAAGACATGTATTACCAAAACCTCTGGAAAGTCATGAAAACAGTACTGAGAGGGAATTCATTTTTTTACGAACACACATCAAGAAAATGGAAAGATCATAAGTTAACAGTCTAATAAATCACCTAAGGAACCTGGAAAGATAAGACCACCAAAACTCTAACTTCAGCAATAGAATTCAGATCACCAAAGTAAAAGCCCAAATATAGGACATAGAAGACAAAAATATCATAGAAAAAAATTAACAAAACAAAAAGCTGGTTCTTTGAAAGAATAAACAAGATTGATGGATCCCTAGCCAGAAGGCCCAAGAAAGAGAGAAAAAAAACCAAATAAGCACAATCAGAAGTGGAAAAGATCAAATCCGAGTGGACCTTGAAGAAAAATACAAAAAATCATCAGAGATTACTATGCATACCTGTATGGAAACAAACTCGAAAACCTAAATGAAATGGAGGACTTTCTGCTTTTACTTTAACTGAACCATTTTCACCCCTTGATAGCCTTAGCATTGATTGTGCTTTGTCTTCTGGATCATACTTGTAAAGTTTTGCCTACTGATAAAACTCTTCACAGAAATGCTTCAGGATCTCCACCCCACTTATTAAAAAGTTCTATTGAAAACTTTGCTTTTATCTACATCTTATCTGGTCACAATGGTTTTGGCACTCATTGAGCAGAATGTGTGCCCCACTTTAATTTTTCAGTCAGAATTGTCTAAGCTGAACCAATTGAAATGTCAAAAGTGTTGGTTATCATTTGTGCTGTTGATCATCAGTATCCCTTAACTAGAGTATGAATAAGATTAATTTTTTTCTTGTGAATTGGTGTGTGCTGCTGTAGGCTTCATCTTCAAAATTATGTTGTCCTTTCTTAAAGTGAGTTATTCATTTGGAAACTGTTAATTTCTTTGGAGCATTGTCCTCAAAACTTTTTTGTAAAGCATCAATGATTTCACCATTCTTCCATTCCACCATCATCCAAGCTTCACCATTAATTTGATATTTGTTCTTGCTTCAAATTTTGCAGAATACTTGTTGCTCTGATAGGGAATCTTTTCAAATTGATATCTTATCTTTTTTAGTGTATCAAACTAGATCCTGTTCAGTCATGTTATAACAAGTTAGTAGGAATTAATTTTGGTGCAAAAAATGGAAATCCATGCATATCTTTTTCGTAATATGCATTTTCCATGAGAGTTTTTAATACCTCTTATTTATATATTCTAGACTTTAGTCCTTTGTTGGATATGACATTTGTAAATATTTTCTTCCACTCTGCAGCTTATTTTTCATCCTCCTAAGAGTGTCTTTTGCAGATAAATTTTGGAATCTTTAAGTTAATTTTATTATTTTTTCTTTTTATGGATACATTTTTAGTATATATCCAAGAACTCTGCTTAACACTACATACTGACAATTTCCTTCTATATTTTTTCAAAAGTGTTATAGTTTTACTTTCTAAATATAAGTCTGATCTATTGGGAGTTAATTTTTGTATTAGTTGTGAAGTTGAGGTCAAAATGCATGTTTTGCCTATGTATATTTAATTGTTTAGGCACTATTTGTTTAAGAAAATTATCCTTCCTCCATTGAATTGCTTTTGTAAAAATCTGTTAAGTATTAATCTGAGATCTCTAGTCTATTCCATTTATCTATATGTCTATCACTGTTAGTGCTGCATAATATTGCATACTGTAGCTATAAGAGGGGGGAACCTCCCAAAATCTGGAATTATCTTTTGGAAGGCAGGCACCTTATAGTACACTCAGAATTTGTTCCTCTGGATCAAATAGTCAATAAAGTTTTTTATCTGAAATTTTGAGAGGATTTTATTACTATTTGAATAAGAAACATTCCGAACTGTGGCAAACAGTTGACTGTTCCTTTCACCATGATAATGGACTTGCCCACACTGTGCTGAGTGTTTAGCAGTTTTTGACCAAAAGCAGCATGCCCCTCATATCCCATCCTCCCTATTCACCTGATCTCACCCCAAGTGATTTTCTTTTTGTTTTCCCAGATGAAAAATGTCCTCAAAGGGAAATGTTTTGCTGAGGTGAAACAAAAAATAGCAGAAGCACTAAAAGGCATCAAAATTAATGAGCTCAAAAACTGTTTTGAGCAGTGTAAAAAGTGTCTCAGTAGGTATATTGCATCAAATGAAGAACACCATGAAGGTGACTGAAGTTTAAACATGTAAGAATAAAGATAATTCTTTATAAATAAATTTCTGTTTGCGGGGGTCCCCCCGCCTTACAATGTCCTAAAATATAGTTGACTGAATCTTCCTAACATTCTTATTTTTAAAAATTGTGTTAGTAGTTTTAATTTTCTGCTTATTTAAATTTTAAATTAATCTTGCCTATACAAGAAAAATTTGGGGATGCTTGATAGGAATTATGTTAAATCTGCACATACATTTGGGGGGAGAATTAATATCATTGCTATTTTGAGATTTTTGATATATTTCTCCAGTATTTAGATAATCTTTTGTTCCTTCTATCAGCATTTCATAGTTTTTATCATATAAATTTGTACCTTTTCTTAGATTTACATGGGTTTTTTTTTGAGTGATTGTAAATGATCGTGTATTTTAAATGTTAATGTCTACTTGTTCATTATTAGCACATAAAGCCAAAATTGTTTATATTTTATCTTTAGCTCTGCCACCCTGCTAACCTCATGTATTAGTTCTTGGATACAGTTAAGTTGCTTGGAAACAGATCTTTTTTAGACTTGTTTTTAAGCTTTGTTAGTTGAATACAGAAGATTGACTGAGGTTGGGTTAGATTATAACCCCTCAAACAAAGCAAATACTTACGAGTTCATAATGATATAAGTAAATGATTTAACAAGTTAATAACAAAGAAGGAACAATTTTTATATAGAAAATTTCAAAATAATGAGGAAAATAAAATCCAATTAAGTAATCATTTCTTCAGGCAAGATTCACCAATGCAAGCTAAAATTTATGAGTGAAACTTTAAGAAGGAGAATGCCTGTGCCACTTCAAAGTGTCTCTTCAAAATATGTATTCATGACCGGGCTCGGTGGCTCAGCCAGTAATCCCAGAGTTTTGGGGAGGCCGAGGTGAGCAGGCTGCTGAGCCCAGGGGTTTTGAGACCCACCTGGGCAACTTGGCGAGACCTCATCTCTACAATAAATCAAAAATTAGCCTGGAGTGGTAGCATGCATCTGTAGTTCCAGCTACTTGGAAGGCTGAGGTGGAAAAATCACCAGAGCCTAGCAGGTCGAGGCTGCGGTGGCCAGGAACGGCCACTGCACTCCAGTCTGGGTGACAGAGTGAGACTCAAACTCAAATATATTTATTCATTTCTGTGGTGGTTTTATCAGATGTACAAAATTATTGATAGTCCTGTCTCCAAGAGGTGGAAGCTTATTTTCTTCCCTTCATCTGGACTTAGTGGTTCACTTTTAGTGCATAGAGTATCGGAAGGAATAAACAGTAGCTTTACAGTGTAGAAAGATCATAGATATTGTCAATAAAATGACCAAATTATTCATATAGCTCTTGATATGATGCAATAACAAGGACATTACCTCTATAAATGCTTCTTGAAAATTCACAACCTCATTTTGATTATACGAAAACACCACACAAACTAACCAGAAACAATTCTATAAAATATCTGACCAGTACTTTTCAAAAATATCAAACACAGAAGAAAGGAAAAAGCTCGGAAACTGTCATAGTTTGGAGAAAACTAAGAAAACATAACGATTAAAGCAATATAGCATCCTGATTTGGAACCTGAAATAGACAGGGGCACTAGTGGAAAAATTAGTGAAATGTGAATAAGCTCTCCACTTTAGTTAATTGTATTGTATGAACGTTAATGCTCTATTTTTAATAAAGGTATCATGGTAATGTAATAGGTTAGCTTTGGGGGAGTCCAAGAGAAGAGAAAATGGGAGCTTTTTTTTTTTTTACTAACTTTAAAACTCTTTCATAAACCTTAAACTATTTGTAAATAAAGAATTTCAAGCTAAAACTTCTTAACATTTGCCCACATGGCAAAATCTACCTCTGCCATTCTCGATCATGGCTCACCAGCCAGCGTGAATGTTCTTTGGTCTTCAGGACTTGGGATTTTTCCCTTTACCATGGAGTTTTGTACAGGGTAAAGAGCTTTCTCCTCTGACATGTGTTACTTCCCTTCTGAAGCAGTAGTCCCCTACATTTCCTTCAGATCTCAGATTAAGGATCTCTGCCTCACTTGGCACTTCTCGCTAGAATGAACCCCTCATTTCTGTCTCTTTGTATGATTACTTTTTAAAATTTGTCTCTTTTACGAAACAGTAAGCTCTATTCTTAGAGACTACACACACTTCAGTTTACCCAGAGCTTAGCACAGTCTCCGGCACAGAGCAGGCACTCAGTAAATAATTACTAAATAAAAGATATAGTCTTTTATGTATCTGGAACATCTGAAACTATCATATCACTTGCTCACAACTGAAAGCAGTGTCACTTTCTATCAAACATGTTGGCAGAAAAAATATCCCAATTGTAAACATAGTTATAAACACTATGGGAGAACATTATAAAGAGGAGAGCTCTTAGGTACTCTGAGATACTTCACAATAAGAAGCAGAAATATAGCGTCTCCCCTGTGTTCTCTCCGTTCAATCCTCCACCCCAGGAGCATGACAAGCTACCATGCCACCCCGTGTGAAGTCTTGTGGTTCCTTCATCAGTTACTTTCACTCAATTATAAAGAATGAGGAAGTTCAGACATGCATATCATGTGAGCTGAGCAGGCTTTTGTCTCCCATTTATGTATTTATCTATTTATTTACTTATTTATTTAGGGTATTAATTTTAAAAAATTAAAAACCCCTTTTGTGATTTGCTATTTATCAGACAAATGATTCTTTTAGACAATTCCCGGTGGGATTTGCTTTACATTGTAGGGACATTCCAGTTCAATGACAGCAGATGGAATTCATAGTTAAAATTTTTTAAAAAAGAGAAAATGAAATGAATTCTGGAGAGATAACAAAGTTGTAGTCACAGATGAATAAAAAAAACTAGAAATGTTGCTGTTCGGAGCTAAAACTTATACTCAGGGAATTGAGAAAGGAGAGAATGTGAGGAGAAGGGATGCTAACTCTTTCTTGTTGTGCTTTATGAAGTACTGCTTGTCACAATTAACTTGCTGACCAAGGAAGTCCTCTATGTTAATTTAATTTCTTGCAGCATCCAGTGTTCCTTTTGAGGGGATGAGGAGACCTAGAGAAAAACCTAATTACTCTGGCATTCAGTACAAACCCCTTTTTATGACTGTGAAATTTTTTATTTGACTCTCATGGAATCATTACTAAACATTAGTTGGTCTAAATATAGAACAAAAGAACTGATATTTATTAAAAGAATATCAGGTATAATGAGTTGACAGGAACAATCTCAGATGACAAGTGTTCCCCTAATTTCATGAGTATCACACCAGATATGTAAGGCTCAACTAATTTAATGTATGGCTCATGTTGACTCATTTATATAAGACCCAATAGTTGAATGAATTTTGAAGAGCTCATGATCAGAAATTTATCTCAAATAAGCATTTCTTTTAAAATTAAAAAAATTTTTATGTACACAGTTCACATTTCTGTTTAAAAAGAAAGTAGAGAGAATAAACATCATAACCCATAGCCCAAAAGATCAAGAGATAATGTCTGCCCCCTGTATTTTTTTAAGCAGTTATGAAACTTTGTCTTCATTTATTATTTCTTAAGTGTTTTTCATATCATTAAAGATTTTTCAAAAAAATTGGATTGGGTATACAGTATTACATCAGCTGGTATACCATTAAAAAAATAGAATTCAAATCATTATAGGCTAAAAAGAGGCCATTTTGGTTATAGTAGAACAGTCATTTAGAAAAAGTTTAAAACTTGTATTCATTTGTAGCTGAGTTGGGATAAAACATAAGAGCTACTTGAATTTGTGTGTGTGTGTGTGTGTTGGAGTCTCACTCTGTCGTTCGACTGGAGTGCAGTGGCTGCTCCCGGCCACCGCAACCTCGACCTGCTGGGCTCCGGCGATCCTTCCACCTCAGCCTTCCCAAATAGCGGAATTACAGGCATGCACTACCACGCCCAGCTGGTTTTTTGGTTTATTGTAGAGATGAGGTCTCGCTGCCCAGGTGGGTCTCGAACCCACGGGCTCAGGCAGTCCACTCACCCCAGCCTCCCAAAGGCGCGGGATTACAGCCTGAGCCACCGAGCCTGGCTGAGCTACTTGAATTTAAAAGTGCACATTCTTTCTCCCCTCCTTCACTGTCCTCTGTGCCCCTTCTCCTCTTCTAGCACAGCCTTGCCTAACTGGGCTAGAAAACCATTCTTATCTACAAAACCAATGTTGGGGTCGAAGAAGAAACAGCTGAGCAAGCCCGATTGCTAATGTTTAGGAAAGTAGTCCAAGACCAACAGGAGTGTGTCTGAAAACTTGGAGTGGGCATTGCCCAACTCCCTTCCATCTGTAAATACGAGGACATCAGACTGTTATAGGCCAGAGCTCTGGGAATAAAAGATTTTTACAGTTATGTTTTAAAACAATTTAGTTATAATATTAAATGTTATTACTTTTTCCCTTCCCTTTCCCAAAAATTGTAATTGTCTGCCCCTTCCTCTAAAAAAACTGTAAAATAACACATTGTAAATTCCAAAATGTTATCTAAAATGTCAACATGACTGGAAGTCTTTGTGTCTTGTCAGGGTCATGTATCAAAAATTGTTCATGTAAATCTTGAATCATGATAAAATGCACATAGGCATTGAACTCGGGTGGGTGAAGGGCTATGAATTTTAGTTATAAATAGTGAAATAAATTTGTCTTACTCAGAGTGGAATTTTTGACAATAATGCTAACCCATCTCCCTATAAACTAGTTATAGAAATTAAACATCCCTTTTCTCCCCGTCTCTGTCTCATATTTTTATTGACCATGAGGGAGAGTAGCCAATGTATTGAATCATTCCACAACAAAACTTCTAAAATATTTCTAATCACAGTCTAATGTGCATGTGGGGAAAGAAAAGTGGGTGAGGTGGCCTAACAAGAATCCATAGTTTTTCTTTCCATCATATGTGTGGGTCAAAAACTGAACATATGACCGTAGATGCAGTGAAATAAACTGACTCGATATTGACAGGTTGGTTAATCTTCTTAAAGACCCTATCATCTACCTGTGGGTTTACTAGGAATTTCCCTTAGAGAAAGGTTAACAGATTTTTCTCCACTTTGGATGTGATTTTGTGAGAGCTGCTAAATGACTCTTTGCCCTAAATTGCTCTGACGTTCTTCTATGAAATTTTGTTTGACATTTTTAATCTTTAGATAGTTCTGTTGGGAGCCATTTAATGTTCCCGGAGTTCTCTGTTACAAATATAAGTACCACAGCATAGGAAAATGAAGTACTGAATGTCTCAAGTTTGGGTTTGTGATGATGTTTTTTTGTGTCACAGAAAAGATGGGGATACAGGGAAAGACACGTTTTCATCAGATTTGGAGGTGGGAGAAAGAATAGGGAGGTACTACTATTTAAATGAATTCTGAATCATGGAGTACTTATAAGAAGATTGGGGCCCGTAAATTGAGGGCCATTTCTAGTCCCTTAAGAACAGACATAGCCGGCTCGGTGGCTCAGCCTGTAATCCGCGCTTTGGAAAGGGTGAGGGAGTGGATTGCCTGAGACCGCGGGT
>JAPVLO010005240.1:0-11434 GCA_027257055.1 Cephalopachus bancanus | reverse complement strand
TGAATTATATCTCAGTAAAATGATTATTTTTATTTATTTGTTTGCTTATTTATTTATTTGAGTTGGAGTCTCACTCTGTCACCCAGACTGGAGTGCAGTGTCTGCTCCCGGCCACTGCAGCCTCGCCTGCTGGGTGCCAGCAATCCTTCCACCTCTGCCTTCCGAGTAGCTGGAACTATAGGTGCGTGCCTTCCACCTTTGACAGAGAACCTGAAAGATTCTTAGAGATTATTATGCTAAATCACGAATTGAAAGGTTGGGCTGTCCTCGTCTTACCCTGATGGAGTTTTCTTTGATTTGCCGAGGGGGTGGGGTAGGCTGCCAGTAAAATGAATGTGTCCTAAAAGCTATCTATTGGAAATGTATTTATGTCTAACCTGTGCTAGCTACCCTGCCTCAAGGTATAGGCAGTTCTTTGCAGAGTACCTTCCCCAAATCTCTTGTCCCTGGGATGGAGACCAAAGACCTCACTTAAAGGAAAGAGCAGATTTGAGAAATAGCCCAAAAAACTCTAGACTTCAACCAAAAAGAAAAGGAAAGTCTGGTTTTAGGGGGACTCACCTTCTTGCACCCAGAGAAACCTGGTGCATTATCAGTCCAGAGGAATACAATATGTCATGTTGTTACTGAGCTCTGAGTCTGAAAGGAGAAGCCAGATGGTCTGAGAAGAGGATGGGGGAGGGTGCCGCTCTGAAGGCTGACTCATGCCAGATATATCAAACTGAAGGAAGAAACTTAGGCAGAATTAATATAAGCAGAGTGTATTTGAGCCAAGTTTGAAGAATTCAACCTAGGGGTGTAAGAAAAAGAATGATTTATTTTCAAAATGAACCCTGAGCCATGTTTGAACGCCTTTGCTGAATCACTAAAGTACTTCTTTGTTCTCTTTTTCATGGGCTTTCACTTTGGTGGGCTTTTATGTTCAAATTTCGGAGGGAGCCAGTCAAAATGAAATCCTATAAGCCAGTCAGCAAATAGGACATGTAAATGAAAGGATTTTGTAGCAACTCTAAACCAATCAACAAATAGGACACACAAATGAACTAATTATGTAACCCAATAAATGTGTGCCATGTAGGCAACATCCAGGAAAGTACTGTAACTCTGGAAAGCCCAGCCTATGGGACAACAGGGGAGGGACTTGTGTTCTAGGTTACAAATATGCTAACTGTAACAGCTCTGGTGTGCCTGCCCACCAGACACCCGATCTTGCAAGACAGTCATTAAATTCTCTCTTCTGCTTGCACTCCATGTCTCTGTGTCCATCCTTTGATTTTGGACAGGTTGAGAGACCCAAGAAACCAAGAAACTTAAAAAACCATACTTGCTGTAAAAGTAGTGTTTAGTTCACTATATTTTATATATCCCTACCTCATGTTCATTGTACTTTATGAAATCTTAGTACTTTAAATCCTACCTCAGACCCCGTAGAATTAGGCATATGTCGGGTGCCGGGTAGCGACTGATTGTGTAATTATATAATGTCTTAAGTAGTGTTTGTATTTAGAACTCTTGGGTTAAGCATTGTTAGTTCCAATTGCCATGCTGACTTCTGCTTTTACAACGAGATGTAAATGTTAAAGCGATAAGCCCCTTTCAGATATTCCTTTGCAGCAGACTTGGAGACGCTAGTAATCTGCCTGCTTGCTCAAGTTAATTTATACGCAGTGACTGTATGAACCTAACTTATCTGACATTCCACTCTGCCCGTTGGGTGGGTTTCTGTCAATCACGGGCAGTCAGGTTGAAGCCCACGAAAGGCACCTACCAATACCAAGTGTTCCCGTAACCATTAGGAGAGATTACTCAATCATGTAAAACCAAGTTTAGAGTTCTTTCCCCTCCCTCTGTAATGGTGTATAAAGACTGCTTGCCATGCTGGATCAGGGCTCTCGTCCCTGAAGCCACAGCCGGCTTCGTTCGTGAGCCCAGACTCGAGCCTGAATAAAGACCCTTGTGTGTTTTCATCAGAGCTGGCTCTTTGGTGGTCTCTCGGATTTTGAATTTTGGGGTTTTAACAAGGTGAGTTCGTTTCTCACAGGGGCATACATCCAGGGTAACTTGAATCTATGCTCCTAGATTTCAGTTTTCAAACTTGGTCCAAATACACTCTCTACTTGTATTAATTTTGCCTCAATATATTTCTTTAGGTCGACAAGATAAATGTTTGCTTATATCCAGAATATATAAATAATTCTTACAACTCAATAATAAATAAGACAAATAGTACAATTAAAAAATGGCTAAAACATGCGTAGATATTTCTATGAAGACATACAAATGAGTATTAAGGAAAAGGTACTCAATGTCATTAGTCATTAAGTAAATATGAATTAAAATCACAATGGGACACCAACACATATGTACAAGAATTGTTGTTTTCTAAAATCAGACAATAACAATTGCAAATGAAGACGGGGAAAAACTAGACCCTCATATCTTGCTGGGGTGAACATAAAACAAAAAAGTCATTTTTGAAAATACATAGGTAGCCACTGCACCTGGTCAGATAGTCACGTCTTACTGCGAGGCCCCATGCATGTAAAATTACAAATTAATTAAGTGGGACTGGGGGCAGTGACTCATGACTATAATCCCAGCACTTTGGGAGGCTGAGGTGAGAGGATTGCCTGAGCCCGCGGATTCGAGACCAGCCTGGGCAACTTGGCAAGACCTCATCTCTACAATACATCAAAATTAGCTGAGCATGGTGGCACGTGCCTATAGTTCCAGCTACTTGGAAACCTGATGCAAAAGGATCACCTGAGCCCAGCAGGTCGAGACTGTGATGGCTGTGAGCGTGCTACTGCACTTCAGCCTGGGCAACAGAGTGAGACTCCAACTCAAAAAAAAAAAAAATTTTAATTGTATGCTTTTTCTCCTGTTAACTTCTCTGTTGTCAAGTCAACTCACAAGCCTCCCAACCACTGAACCTAAAAGGAAAGAAAAGTTTTACCTTCCCTTCACTGTACTATGCAACAGTTTTGCTCTTAGGAATCTATCTAAGAGAAATGAAACTAAACGTCCACACAAAAACTTGTACATGAATGTTCATAACAGCTTTGTCCATAGTAGCTGATTCAGGTTAGACAGAATGTGGTATATTCATACTGTGGAATATACTTAAGCAATAAAAAGGTATGAAAGACTGATATGTGCTACAACATGAATTAACCTCAAAAACAGCGTGTCAAGTGAAAAGAAGTCAGATAAGACTACGTATCAGATAATTACACTTATATGAGATTTCCAGAAAAGACAAATTTATAGAGACAGAAAGTTGAGCCATGATTACCTGGACCTGGAAGCGGGAGCAACAATCGACTACATATATGCTCAAGGAAAGTTTTTGGAGTGATGGTAGTCATCTGAAATGTAATGAAATGAGAGCTGCACAACTCTATTAATACCAAAAATCATTGAATATGATGTGTGAACTTTAAGTTTTACCTCAATAAAACTGTAAAAATATGACACTGATCCTCTTGGATTGCATCACAGTCAATTCTTGGGATTCCTTTTTTTTTTTAGTAGGAGTCTCACTCTGTGGTCCAGGTTGGAGGGCAGTGGCATGCTCACAGCCACTGAGGCCTCGACCTGCTGGGCTCAGCTGATCCTTCTGCCTCAGACTACCAAGTAGCTGGAACTACAGGCATGTGTCACCACACCCGGCCCATTTTTTTAATTTATTGCAGAGGAGGTCTTGCCAAGTTGCCCAGGTTGGTCTCAAACCTATGGACTCAGGCAATCCTCTCACCTTGGCCTCCCAAAGTGCTGGGATTATAGGCGTGAGCCACCGTGCCTGGCCTTGGATTCCGTTTTTTAAACAATCACCCTGTTCTAGTTTGCTTGAAAACATACTTCTGGAAATTGAAAATGTTGCAAGTAAAATATTCCATTTCCAAATTTGGCATGCAACATAAAAATTTTGCCGAGCTCGGTGGCTCAGCCTGTAATCCCACGCCTTTGGGAGGCTGAGGTGAGCGAATTGCCTGAACCCGCAGGTTTGAGACTTGCCTAGGCAACTTGGCGAGACCTAATCTCTACAATAAATCAAAAATTAGCTGGGCATGGTAGCGCGTGCCTGTAGTTCCAGCTACTTGGAAGGCTGAGGCGGAAGGATCACCAGAGCCCAGCAGGTCGAGGCTGCGGTGGCCGGGAGCGGCCACTGCACTTCAGTCTGGGCGACAGAGTGAGACTCCAACTCAAAAAAAAAAAATTTCACAAGCACATATTAAAATGTTATGGAGAGAAATTAAAGATACCTTAGTAACTGGAAAGTCAATATATATTGATAGAGATGAGGTCTTGCCAAGTTGCCCAGGCAGGTCTTGAACCCACAGGCTAAGGCAATCCACTCACCTCAGCCTCCCAAAGGCATGAGATTACAGGCTGGGTCACCGAGCCCGTCTTAATCAATATTTTTTATTATGATATTGTGGGGTACAGTTAAGGGTTAGGTATACAAATATCCTTCGTTCAGGCACCCTTGTTGATGGAAAGTCAATATTAAAATATATCAATTTTTGAATACTGACCTATAAAATCAGTGCAAAACTAATAGGTTTTATGTGTGTATAGGATTGTGCATGTGTGTGAGTAGTGCAGAAATTTAGTAAACTGAGTCTGAAATAGAAATATGAAAACAAGCCGGGCTCGGTGGCTCAGCCTGTAATCCCGTGCCTTTGGGAGGCTAAGGTGAGTGGATTGCCTGAGCCTGCGGGTTCGAGACCCGCCTGGGCAGCGAGACCTCATCTCTACAATAAATCAAAAAATCAGCCGGGCATGGTAGCGCATGCCTGTAATTCCGGCTACTTGGAAGGCTAAGGCGGAAGGATCGCCGGAGCCCAGCAGGTCGAGGCTGCGGTGGCCGGGAGTGGGCCACTGCACTTCAGTCTGGGTGACAGAGTGAGACTCCAACTCAAAAAAAAAAAAAAGAAAGAAATATGAAAACAGAAAGGGTAAAGGATAACCTAAACATTATTAAGAGAAATGAAAACATATAATTGTTTCACCAGATATTAAGACCTAATATAAAATTACACATTTGAAGCCAGATGCAGTGACTCATGCCTGTAATCCAAGCAGTTTGGGAGGCAGAGGTGAGAAGATTTTCTGAGCCCAGGAATTCGAGACCAACCAAGGAAACTTGGTGAGATCTTGTCTCTACAATAAATCAAAAAATTAGCCAGGTATGGTGGTGTGCACCTGTAGTTCCAGTTACTTGGAAGGCTGAGGCGGAAGGATTGCCTAAGCCCAGCAGGTTGAGGCTGCGGTGGCCGTGAGCATGCCACTGCACTCTCAGCCTTAGCAACAGAGTGAGACATCACTAATAAAATATAAAATAAAATTATACATTTAGGACTGTGATATTAGTAGAAGAAAAGACAAAGAGACCAATGGGACAGTATAAAAAGACCATAAACAGTTTCAAACATATGGAGACTCTTTTTTTGTGGGGGAGAAGTCGTAGTCTCACTTGTTTGCCCAGGCTGGAGTGTAGTGGCACGCTCACAGCCAACGCAGCCTCGACCTGCTGGGCTCAGACAATCCTTCCGTCTCAGCCTTCCAAGTAGCTGGAACTACAGGCATGCGCCACCACTCCCAGCTAATTTTTTGATTTAATGCAGAGAAGAAGTCTTACCAAGTTGTCCAGGCCAGTCTCAAACACGTGGGCTCAGGCAATCCTCTCACCCCGGCCTCCCAAAGTGCTAGAGTTATAGGCATGAGCCACTATGCCCAGCCCATTCCACCTTCTAATGCGTATTTCCATATTACATAGGCTGAAAAGCTAAAAACTATACTTCCCAGACATCTTGCAATTAAGGTTTTGGAAGAGAGTTAGGCTCAGTCAATCATATGCCTTCCTGTGAGATTGGAAAGGCAGAAGGAAGGTGATCTGCCACTTCTTCCTTTCTGTTGGCAAAGCGTTGTTGTGGAGGGGTTTGATCTTACTGTGCTAGCTAGTGTTTGCAAAGGTTACAGCACAAGACAGTGTCTGGGTGTCGAGGGGCAGAGTGCTGAACCTCCAGTGTTGCTGGGGGTAGATTGTTGTAGCAGGTGTGGTGTGCTTTTATGGAACAGGAGCAGTAAGTGCCTCTTGACCAGGGCAGTCTCAGGATAATATTCAGGCAGCTACTTATATTAGAAAAGAGAACCGCTCTCTCAGTGACTTTTAGTCTTTCCTCAAAGTTTGGCCTAGAGTCTGTTTTCTTCAGGATTCTCAGTGATTCTGTAATGAGTCCCTTTCTGTTTAAACTAAAGTGAATTCTCAGGCCAGGTGTGGTGGCTCCTGCCTATAATCCCAGCAGTTTGGGAGGCCGAGGTGAGAAGATTGCCTGAGCCCACAGGTTCAAGACCAGCCTGGGCAACTTGGCAAGACCTCGTCTCTACAATAAGTCAAAAAATTAGCCAGATCTCAAACCTCTGGGCTCAGGCAATCCTCTCGCCTCCGCCTCCAAAATGCTGGGATTACAGGTGTGAGCCACCGCGCCAAGCTGTACTTATCCGTCTTAATAATGAAGTAGTAATGCCTGTTTTCCCCATTAAATTTTAAACCCCATGAAGACAGAAACCACGTCTGTTTTGCTTACCAGTGTATACCCAGTGCGTAACACAATATATGACAAGTAATGGACATAAACAGATATTTCTTAAATGACAAATAAATGAATGTAATCATCTAATAAATAAATAAATTCTTTTTTTTTCTTTTTTCTTTTTATTTTTTGAGTGGGAGTCTCACCTTGTTGCCCAGGCTGTAGGGCAGTGGCACACTCACGGCCATCCCAGCATCAACCTGCTGGGCTCCAGTAATCCTTCCACCTCAGCCTTCCAAGTAGCAGGAACTACAGGCGCACGCTACCAAGTCTGGCTAATTTTTGATTTATTGTAGAGACGAGGTCTTGCCAAGTTGCCTGGGTTGGTCTCGAACCCTCAGGCTCAGGCAATCCACTCGCCT
Organism: Cephalopachus bancanus; assembly: GCA_027257055.1. NCBI lineage: Eukaryota > Metazoa > Chordata > Mammalia > Primates > Tarsiidae > Cephalopachus > Cephalopachus bancanus. Next base: position 4,473 of record JAPVLO010005240.1, on the reverse strand, counting down.
TGGCCTCCCAAAGTGCTGAGACTACAGGCTGAGCCACCGAGCCAGGCCAAAAAATTCTATTTCTTGCAATTTGGAATCTAGACTAGAAGTATGATTAGCAGGTTTTTATGTAGGCACAAACACTTTTGCATTCAAGTTTCAGGCCACTCTCTGCCTTTTGTGGCTGAGCTTTTCATTTCCTGAAATCAAGACGGCAACAATATCTAGCTAGGGAGAATTTGGAATCCTAGTGCTTTGATAGGACTAAAAGGATGATGTTCAAAATATCAAAATGTAAACCCGGCTCGGTGGCTCAGCCTGTAATCCTGCGCCTTTGGGAGGCTGAGGTGAGTGAATTGCCTGAGCCTGAGGGTTCGAGACCTGCCTGGGCAACTTGGCGAGACCTACTCTCTACAATAAATCAAAAAAATTAGCTGGGCATGGTAGCGCACGCCTATAGTTCCAGCTACTTGGAAGGCTGAGGCAGAAGGATCGTCGGAGCCCAGCAGGTCGAGGCTGCGGTGGCCGGGAGCGGCCACTGCACTCCAGTCTGGGTGACAGAGTGAGACTCCAACTCAAAAAAAAAAAACCCACAAAAAACCACAATTGACATTGTTCTACCTAGTCACAATCAACTTAAACATATGGGTGTCCATCATAACCAGAATGACATACTTGTAAGAAGTGAGAATTACTTAGCTTCATTTATTTGTAATTATGATCATTACATTTTTATTTTGAATTGTAAGGTGGAAGAGGGGTTTAAACAGTGCAATTTTATTCTTTTATAAGCTACGCAGTAACATACTTTCAAAAGAATAAACAATAGAAATAGAAAAATTAAAAGAGCTCTTAAATGAATTAAAGTAGAATCAAAATAATCAATTGAAGTCACAGCTTTCATAGTTAGCAATGGTTTGCATGTAGTTTGGTAATATTAGAAATCTTGGCACTTGGTAAATCTTAACAGAGCTTTGAAAAATTAGCAGCATGTGATATTGTCGCCCCACACTGGCGAGAGCAGTGCTCTGACCATATCTATTTTCATTGGGATTTAGCTTTAATTAATACATCCACATCAGCTTTGTCTGCCTCTCCAAGACTTTTTTGATGTCCGTCAACCGCGACATTGTCTTCCTTTTTACCAGGCCTCTGAGACCCACCATCTCTGGGAGGTGGAGGAGCTCCCAGGGCCACAAAGTTGTGCACGTCCTGCAGCTTCTTACGAAGCCATTCCACTCTCTCCATTGAGCTCAGATGCTTGCCCAGGTTGTGCATAAGCTGTATTTCACTCACAGATCTCTTCCTGGGAAGAACAGAAAAAGAGAGGGCCACTCCATCAGCTCCCCACTTCCAACTCATAAAGCCAACCTTAAAAATCCAATTCCCGGCCCAGGCATGATGACTCAGGCCTCTAATCCCAGCATTTTGGGAAGCCGAGGCTGGAAGATTGCTTGGGGCCTGGAGTTTGAGACCAACATGGGCAACATGGTAAGAACTTGTCTCTACAATAAAAAAATTAGCCGGGTGTGGTGGCTAGCACCTGTAGTCCTAGCTACTTGCAGAAGGATTGCCTGAGCCCACCAGTCGGAGTCTCAGTCTGAGACTCTGACTCAAAAAAAAAAACCAAACAAACTTCAAATCCCATGACTTCACCATTCAGACAGTACTTACTTAAGAGGTTTCCCATCTGATTTTGTAAGAAAACAAATCGCCAACATGACAATCATTACTTTAGCCGTGTTTTTTGCAGATATCATCTTCACTGAAAGAAAAAGCAAGATGGAGGTATTTAAAAATATTTTTAATATTCCAAACTATATCAATAAATTTATAGTCGTTTACATTTACAACCATACAATTGTGCACAGAGTGTAACAATAGCTGAGTAGGTTTTCATGAGAGGCCTTTATGCTGATATGTTAGTATGTACTATATATACACATAATTTGACTCAGAAATTAGACAAATCAGTTTTACTTTCTTAGGTATCTTCTTGAGATGTGTAAGTTGTAATATTTGAATCTTACACACATGAAAAGTGAAAGAATGCCAGACACGGTGGCTCATGCCTGTAATCCCAGCACTTAAAGAGGATTGCTTGAGCCCAGAGGTTCAAGACCAGCCTGAGCAACTTGGCAAGACCTCATCTCTAATAAATCAAAAACTTAGCCAGGTGTGGTAGCATGCACCTGTGGTTCCAGCTACTTGGAAGGGTGAGGCGGAAGGATCACCTGAAACCAGTGGTAAAAACTGTGGTAGCCACGACTGTCCCACTTTACTCCAGCCTGGGTGACAGAGTGAGATTCCAACTCAAAAAAAAAAAAAGAAAAAGAAAAGTGAAAGAGCTTACTTCTGAGAATTTCCTCCCACATTTTATGTTGGTTGTGCTTAAATACTTATAATTTGCTTAAAAATGGCTAATTATCTCAATTAGGTAAATTGTTAACACTGTTTTTTTACTTAGCAAATCCTTTTCATAAGTAAACTTCATTTCAAGCACTGCAATAATAAACATAAATGCCAAATTAACAAGCTCTGATGTAGAGATTTCCACTGAATTAACACATGCTTCCTCTAGCATTAAAAATAATGTCAAGGCACTTAAAAATCATCTAATTAATTATATGGATTTCAAGCTTCAGCTCTAAGTAAAATGCTTATTTGCATCCTATTTCTTCAAATTATTTTGTTTATAATTATCTTTTAATATTATTTTTGGCTCTTTTGCTCATAAAGCTTTTTATAACAATATGGAATATTCTTGCCTTAATCTGCATTTCACTAATTGCAAAGGCTGTTATTATAGAAGTGCTTTTTCTTTTTTTTTTTTGAGTTGGAGTCTCACTCTGTTGCCCAGACTGGAGTGCAGTGGCCGCTCCCGGTCACCGCAGACTCGACCTGCTGGCCTCCGGCAATCCTTCCGCCTCAGCCTTCTGAGTAGCCGGAATTACAGGCATGCACTAACACGCCCAGCTGATTTTTGATTTATTGTAGAGATGAGGTCTCGCCAAGTTGCCCAGGCAGGTCTCGAACCTGCGGGCTTAGGCAATCCACTCGCCTCAGCCTCCCAAGGCACAGGATTACAGCCTGAGCCACTGAGTCCGGCTGAAGTGCTTTTTCTTAAGGAGAAATGTTCTATGTTTTAATATACACAGAGTGGTTGCATACTCCTATTTTACAGGGAAATTGTATTATTTATAAATGGCATACTAAATATTTAATCTGCTACATTTCTGTTCACTCTACAATATAATCTAAATTCTTTTTTTTTTTTTTTTTTTGAGTTGGAGTCTCACTCTGTCGCCCAGGCTGGAGGGCAGTGGCACACACACAGCCACCGCAGCCTCGACCTGCTGGGCTCAGGTGATCCTTCCGCTTCAGCCTTCCAAGTAGTTGGAACTACAGGCGTGTGCCAGCATGCCCAGCAAATTTTTCTTGATATATTGTAGAGATGAGGGCTCACCAAGTTGCCCAGGCAGGTCTCGAACCCCTGGGTTCAGGCAATCCTCTCACCTCAGCTTCCCAAAGCGCTGGGATTATAGGTGTGAGCCACTGCGCCTGGCCTTACTCTACAATTTAACACTAATAACGGAGCAATAAATAAAAATGTCCTTTTTTTGGTTCCTGTTAGTAACAAGCCCTGTAGCTGAAAGACAGGAGCACTGGTGTCTAATCCTAGTTTTGTCACATTTACCTAGTGACTTCAGACATCTCTGCTTTGGGCTTCTTATAAGAATGTCATGAAAAAGAGCTGGGAGCCGGGCTCGGTAGCTCAGCCTGTAATCCCGTGCCTTCGGGAGGTTGAGGTGAGTGGATTGCCCGAGCCCGGGGGTTCGAGATCCTCCTGGGCAACTTGGCGAGACCTCATCTCTACAATAAATCAAAAAATCAGCCGGGCGTGGTAGCGCATGCCTGTAATTCCGGCTACTCGGAAGGCTGAGGCGGAGGGATCGCCGGAGCCCCGCAGGTCGAGGCTGCGGTGGCCGGGAGGGGCCACTGCACTCCAGTCTGGGCGACAGAGTGAGACTCCAACTCAAAAAATAAAAATAAAAAAAGAAAGAAAGAAAAGAAAAAGCTGGAAAATGGTTGTGAAACACTCTTAAAATTCATGTCATGCAATTTTCATGAAACTCATGAAATACAGTTTTGTTTTTTTTAGTGGGAGTCTCACTCTGTCACCCAGACTGGAGTGCAGTGGCCGCTCCTGGCCACCGCAGTTTCGACCTGCTGGGCTCCAGCGATCTTCTGCCTCGGCCTTCCAAATGGAGTTGATCCATCTTTAGCATATAGACTGAGCCCTTTTTTTTTTTTTGAGTTGGAGTCTCACTCTGTCGCCCAGACTGGAGTGCAGTGGCCGCTCCCGGCCACCGCAGCCTCGAACTGCTGGGCTCTGGCGATCCTTCCTCCTCAGCCTTCCGAGTAACCGGAATTACAGGCATGCGCTACCACGCCTGGTGATTTTTTTTTTTTTTAAAATTTTAGAGATGAGGT
>JAPVLO010005239.1:0-11275 GCA_027257055.1 Cephalopachus bancanus | reverse complement strand
GGAGGCCCAACCCAGAAAGCCATATCCATGTTCACAAGGGCTCTTGCTAAGAGCCCCTCCTGGAACCTTTTCTTTGCTGCACTAGATGCAACTTCTCCCCTGCTCTCCTCTGGTCTTCCCCCACGCTGAAGAATACAGGCACCTTGTGTCCCTCCTAAAGATGGGCTGGGTGCTCCCCAGCCCCTGTCACAGGGAGAGGCATGAGGCCTCACACAACTGGGCGGCCCCAGGAGAGAACCTGTCACACCTGTTGGGCAGAGACAGTACCCAGAACCCTCAGCTCAACCTAACCCCAGCTGCCCAGTCAGCTGGCCTGCAGAGAAGGGACACCTGGACTAGAGAGGGTTGCCTGGTTAGAGGCATTCTCTGTAGCTCACCAGCAATGTATCTGGGCAACGTGTACCTCTCTGGCTCCTCTGGCCAGATTGTCCCTCCGACTCATCCTGGATCCTTTGTATGTCTTCAGGTATGTAGCCTGCTTCAAGGTAACGTACACTGTCTAAGTAATTATAAAGCAGCCAGTGCTTCCTGAGAGGGAACCCCACAGCAGCAGTGATTTTGACAGACAGAGATAAGGGTTTTTCCATAATAATTTGGTAGATTAAGGGATTCAGCCTACTGAACTGAGAAGAGACTAAAATGCACTTGAATTTTTATTTGGAGGGATCTGAACTTATTTTATTAACAAGTCTGGTCCTTTTGGGCTAAACTTTTCATTTGTCATGGAGGTGCCCAGGCAATATCTTGGCTCCAATGTTGCAGGAAGACCAGCTTCCCAAAATGAACATCCTAAATCAAATCGCCTCCTGTGGGTTTCCTATTGATTTAAAAGGTGACAGGATTAACCCCATCACAGGAGCACCGGCCCTTTGCATTGTGATAGGATCTGTAATAACACTTGGCTCCTCTTCATGCAGGGAGGGGATTTATTACTCAGGCTCTGGCTGTCCAGATGGCCCTTGAGGTCCACACAACCCCAGTGGGGCCTGGGGGTTGCTGCTTCCCTAAATTGAGGTCGATGAGTCTGGGGAGGGATAAGACATGGACCAGAAAGGTGATTAGAACCTGTCATATTTCAGAAGTTCTAGAAGATGCTAATACAGAGATGTGGTGTTTATACTAACATATTCCCAAACCAGTAGAGAAGAGGAGGAGTCACTGGGAAGATGTTATTGAGTTGTATTTTCTCATGCCCATGTCTGATCCCTTTTCTGTGAAGGATTGCCCATCTGGGACCCAGGAATACCTACACTGCAAGACCATGTGACGGCAGAAGACTGCCCAGCCTTTTAGGATGTGTCAAAGCAGACTTTGAAGCTGGGCTCATCCTGTAATCCAAGCACTTTGGGAGGCCAAGGTGGGAGGATCACTTGAGGCCAGGAGTTGAAGACCAACCTGGGCAACATAGCAAGACTGTGTCACTACAAAAAAATAAAAATAAAAAAATTTAGCTGGGTGTGGTAGCGTGCACCTGTAGTCCCAGATACTCTAGAGACTGAGGTGGTGGGATCACCTGAGCCCAGGAGTTCAAGGCTGTGGTGAACCAGGATGATGCCACTGCATCCAGCCTTGGTGACAGAGTGAGACCCCTGACTCAAAAAAATAAAAAGACAGCCTTTGACTCAGAAAACATCTCCATTTGGGCAACAGACACTTTACTGAAACACTGCATTTTTGGCAATCTGCAAAGTTCAGTGGGCCAAGGCGGCTTCCCTCAAAGAATGTCTGATGGACACCACCTTCAGAATGCCAGAGAAGAGCATGGACATAAACCCAGCTTTGTTACTTACTTGTGTGCAGCATCAGGCAAATTGCTTCAGTTTCTTCTGCTGCAAATAGCAGTCAGGTTGCCGTCCCCAGGCAGAGGTGCCATGAGGATGACAGGAGCTGACATGTGCAGAGCCTGGCACCCAGCACCTGGCACCAGGTAATCTCTCCATGAAAGGCAACAGTAGCGACCACTGCTGCCAGTGGACAACACCAGGAGCTCACGGGAAGGATCAGGCAGTGCTGAATGCTCTGTCCTTCTAGGGGCTCACCATCCTCACCCATGCCTTGTTGCACGTTTCTCACATTTTAGTATCCTAAGGTTGGGAAGCATCTCAAAATGGGTGTTCCGCAGTCAGCACTGGCCTGGACTGAAATTGAGTTCTTCCAGGGAGGGTTTGCTTCTACCAGTGATCTGAAGGCACCAACTTCTGAAACCCCCCTTAGGATCACCTGAATCATCTGACCCGACCCCCAGAGTGAGAAACAGATAATGGTTCTAATGACAGTGCAGGGCACTTCTCCCCCACCTCCACAACCCCTTACCAGGGCCATGGTGGAGACCAGACAGTTCCTTGCTGTTCCTCTCTGTGTAGTAGGTCTATTTCTCATCCTCTCCTATCCTGACAGTGGAGTCTTTCTTTGTTCCAGTTTTATGGAGGGGTCTCCTGTGAGACATCCCATCTTGAACATGTTTCTCTTTCTTAGTAATATGAAAAAAAGAATCTTCCAATCAGGGGCATCTCCTCGATGCGATGACGTATGGGGTTAATGCCTTCGAGACATATTGCAGTGAGGATGCCTGTTGGATTCTCCCAGATGTACTTGCCTTTTCTTCCTTGAGGCATCTATTAACATCTTACGGAAAAGGTGCCCGGAGGACAGCATGTTTCCATGAAAATGTGTTGCAAACCCTCGCAAGGCAAAGGCTCTTCCTAAAGTAACTGCCTGGCTTGGTTGATTTTCCAAGTATACATTTCTATCTGAAGAATAGGCAGATCCATGGGGCTGCACTGCGTTCATAGGTGAGATACCTGATGGGACTAGAGCCATTCCTTAGAGCTAACAGCACTTCCCAAGTCCAGATAAACACAAGCCATCCCTGGGAGTCGAAAATGCTGGGACAGATCACCTACAGCCTGTGGACTGAGGCAAGGGAGAGCCCCCAGGAGAGAGACCTCTGCCCCTCTGCCTCCCACCAGCCCCCTCCCCTATCCCAGATAAACCTTTACCCAGGCCCCAGTTTCTACACACCAGGGGTTTCCCCAGCCCCAGCGTCTTCTCTCACTTTCATACTTTTCTCTCCTTACTGGCCTCAAATTCCCCCCCACCCCCCCCACCTCCCCACAGCTCCAGACTCTACATCCTTCCATCTGTGTTAACAGTCTCTCTGGCCAGGTGCAGTGGCTCATGCCTATAATTGCAGCACTTTGGGAGGCTAATGTGTGAGGACTGCTAGAGGTCAGGAGTTCAAGACTAGCATGGGCAACACAGTGAGACCCCCATCTCTACCAAGTAATAATAAAAAGAAATCGTTTCTCTCCATAGTCTCTTTGGTATGTGCTCATTCATTTTGAGCTCTGTTTCCTGCTGCGGGGGTTATGTGACCATGTGGGGTAGGGAGGACACAGAGCAACTCCCACCCCACCCTTTGCCTCTCTGCTTAGATGCTCCCTTTGTATCTAGAGCCCAGATGTCTTAAGAAAGAGCCTTGTGAAAACTGCTTCTACTGCAAAGCAATTACCCTGGGTCTAGCAATTATATATCTCAGTGTTCCTTTCATAAACTCCCAGGTGTCAATTTCGTGTCAGACAAGGACATTGGATGCAAGAAAGCTGAAATTCCTTGAGAAATGCTCCCAGACTGAGGATGAGAGCTTGGCAATTCATCCAGCTTCCCTTTTAACCTCAGTCTCCAGGAGGCTCAGTGCCACACGTGATAGAAAATCACAATTTTTTTTTCTTCCTTGATGCCACAGTCAAGATGCCTTTGGTTACAAAATTGTAGAATGTCCAACTGAAATGAATGTAAACAGTGACAGTGCGTTATTTCAGAAATAGGAACTTGGTAGTAGGCCAATCTGAGGTTGTTAATTCAGCAGCTCAGTGACGCCAGGACTCAAGATAGCTTTTCTACAGTCCACCTGCCATTCTCCTAGCCATGTTCCTAGATGACCACCACAGATGGGAGTGGCGTGTCCTCCAGGGAAGGAAGCATGAAGCTCCTTTCTGAATCTCTAGCATCTCTCATCTCCTGAGGGGAAGACGCCCATGACCCCAACCCACTTCCTTTCAGACCACACTGCCCAGAATTGGGTCATGGGCCCACACCATCAATAACATGACAGGGTACCCTGGTTGCTGGGCTCTGTCTTAGTTTTTCTCCTTGGGGGAGCACTCCCTGAAAACGTTGCCACCCCCGATGAGCAAAACCAGGATCCTGTCAGCAAAAGGCAGCACAGGGAAGGCTGCTGGGTGGTCCCGGTGGTCTACCACCTGCTCTCTGTTATGTCACCTTCATGTAGATTTTCTCAGGCACACAGCGGACTCCAAGCAAATGTTTATTGAAAGGAGATCAGGGCTCAGCCTGTAATCCCGTGCCTTTGGGAGACTGAGGCGGAAGGATCGCTGGAGCCCAGCAGGTCGAGGTTGCGGTGGCCGGGAGTGGCCACTGCACTCCAGTCTGGGCGACAGAGTGAGACTCCAACTCAAAAAAAAAAAAAAAAGAAAGAAAGGAGATAAAGAAGGCAGGAAGGTAGGAAGGCCACAAGAGGGTGGGGAAGAGGGGAGTAGGTGGGGGAGGAGGGCAAAAGCAGGAAGGGAAGAATAAAAGGAGCGGGAAGGGAAGGAAGGGCCTGAGATTTCGAATGCATGCATTCTATAAAGTAAACAACAACACTCAGCCTCCAGCAGCCTGGCTCTGGTCTTCCCCTCCCATCCACCTGTGCTGAGCAGAGCCCGTGGAGTTGACTGCACCCAAGTACAGTGGTGAGACCCGCCTCCTTTTCCTGTGTGAAGACACCCCTCAACTCCAGCATGGGTTTCGGGGTCACACCTAAGCACTCTTTCCACGTGGGAGTGAATGAGGGAGCTGGGCCCCCTCCCTGGTCACGGCAAAGGGGGCAAGGCAGAAGATGGGGTAGGAGTGGGGGTTTTGCACTGACAGGTGGGAAGGAAGGGCTGGAAAGGAAAGCCTTTCCACAGAAGTGTAGTTTCAAGAAACTGAGTGTGCAAACACCAGGAAAAATGCATGGCGGATGACCTGCTGGGCTGCAGTCTCAAAGAGGTGGTTGGGCCAGTGGGGCAAGGGAATTGGCAAGTCCCCCCATCTGAGTGCCCCCAGCCCCGCCCAGTTTGGAGCTTCTTCTCTTTTCTATTCACCCTCACTCCCTTGATGGTATCACTCATTCTCATCACTTTAGATGCCCATTATGTGCGGTGACTCCCAATGTCTGTAACCGGCTTGGACCTCACTCCTGAACTCCAGACGGCCGACAACTTCTCCACTTGGATACCTGAGGCATGAAACTAAGCTCCTGATCTTCCCCACCCCAAGCCCATCTCACCTTGTCCCCAGTTTTGCCCATCACAGTAAACGCGCACTCCAGCCTTCCATTGTTCAGGCCGAAGTCTGAGGCTGGCCTTAACCCCTCTCCCACCCCCAACACACTGGCATCTAGACCATCAGTGAATCTGGCTATCTGACTGCTCCTCACCATGCCTCCTGCTCCCACCCTGGGCCAAGTCACCCCACTTCTCATCTGGTGAAACTCAACAACCTAAATAGCTTCCAGGTTCTGCCTCCTTTCATCAATCTTCAACACAGGATAGTGTGGAAACAGAAGTCAGAGTGGGTCAGTCCTCAGTTCAAAATTCTTCTATGACTTTTAGTCTCTTGCAGAAAATATTTTGCAGTCTTTACCAAGCCCCAGAGTTTTCACATGATCTATCCCCCCCCACCAAGGCTTTCACACACACACACACACACACACACACACACACACACACACACACACACACACACACTGTAGCCCATCAGATATGAGAAGAGCACTGGATGGTTGGCACTTCCCAGAGGAGATGACTTTTAAGGTGAGCCTGAAGAAAATAGTCAGATGAGTGAACCATCAGTCAGGCCTAAGCCAGAAAACAGAGATCACACTAAGTATTTACAGTGGAGGGAACTGGCGACTTGGGATGGAGGGGCTGAGATGGGGAGTAGAGGAGCAATCCAGGAATAGCACAGTCTTTCCACCCGTATGTGGAAGTGTCTCCCAGCTCCAGGCAGAAGACCCACAGTGGGAGCAGCATGTGCAAAGGCCCCGAACTTGGTGTGGTGGAGGAGCTAGAGGGGAGCCAGGAGGGCAGGGGCAATGACAGTGAGTGGAGGCTGGTAAGGGAGGGAAACAAGAGGACGGCCAGAGGCCAGGCTGTAACAGCTTCATCAACCTCAGCAAGAATCTAGACTAGATCCCAAGAGGAGTGCAAAGCAGGGGCGGGCACTCTCATAGCTCCAACTAGCCTGGCCTCCACAGCTCTCACACCTGCCTCTGCAGCCTCACTCTGGCTTCAGGAGGCCACACCTGGTTCCCACAGCTTGCGCTTCTTACTCAATATCTGCACTCTCTCTGTCCTCTCAAACCCAGAGCAACCTGTGCCAACCTCCTCAGCCCCACTCCACCAGACCCTGGCCTCAATTCCCTGTGGCATTCACAGAAGTGTCATTCACTCCGTGACCCCGCAGGGTCTCTGCCTGACTCCCACCTCAGTTACCAATGCTCCCTGCCTCTATCCCCACGGTTCCTGCCCCAGCTGAGGTTCTTGTCACGCACACATGGCTGGCTGTGGTGATGACTCACCAAGGGGTTTCTCTGGCTCCAGCTGTAGCCTCTCAAGCCCCTCCCCATGGTCTCCAGAGTCTTGGTTCCCAGGCACTCCATGAACCTGCTTAGACCATTGGTGAGTCTTCTCAGTCAACAGGGTGGAGACCAAAGTCCAGGGCACAACCTCAACAAGCTGGCATTGTTTTTCTTGCTCTTCCAGCCCCACCATAGGGCCAGTGGCTGTTCCCAGACGGATTGGCCATTCAGGCCTGGGCACCTTGGCTTTCGCCACTTCCTCTCTGGGCATGCCTTTCTCTGCTCCTCTCCCGCCTGCTCAGATTCACCCTGGCATATCCATGCTGCAGGTCACCTCTGTGAAGCCTCTCTCAGCCAGAATTCCCCCTCCTGTGCCCTGGCTCTCCCCCACCACCCCCATCTCCAGGCAGCAGGGCTCACCTCACTGTGGCCTTGTGTTCTGGGGCCTGGCTGTGGTGGGTGGCCTCATGCACAGCTCAGCGCTCAACTCATGATGGGGCCTCCGCAGCTGCTCTCCATCCAAAGAGGCTCCCTGTGCCCCAATTTCTCACAAGATGAAGACTCAGACCTGGGGACCTTTCTCCATCCCAACTCAAACAAGGCAGAACCTCTGATCTAGTATTTTCTCACCACAGCCTCTTCCAGAGCCTTGGTGAAGAGACCGGCTAGTATGATGCTGGGTGGCAGAACTGGGGAGGCAACCCCATAGATTAGCAAATCCATTCAAGCCCTGGATTTTTCCTGTGAATCAAATGGCCAGCTTTCATCCTAAATGTCACTCCCTCCAGGTTATCTCTACCTCAATGTGAGGTCACAGTGATTTTCTTGTAAGAGTCAAGAATAAGAGACCTGCTTGTAAGTGTCCAGGAGTCACCAGTAGCCTCCAGGGACATAGAACCCAGGACACAAAGGTTTTGGCTCTGGGCCTCAGCCAATCCTGAGCACCCCATTATCAGGGTGGGCTTCCTGCGCCGGGGCTGCATGAGTGCACAGGGGTTTTACTTCTAGTCCATGCATTAAGTGAAATGAGGGCCCAGAAGAGGGAGAAGGCTGTGAGGATCATGAATGTCCCACAAGCAAGGCAGGCAGGCTTCACCCCACAAGCTGTGGCGATTTCCTGCTGGTTTTAACAAAACTTCCTGCAGGATTGCCTTTCCAGTGGGCCTCAGCTGAATGTGGAATCCTGCCCCCCACTTGCTGGTTGTGTGACCTAACCTCCTGTGCCTCAGTTTCTTCTGCTGTAGATGAGATTAGCAATGGTACCTCCTTTGGAGAGTGAGTGAGGTCAGCACATAGGATCAAACAGCTAGCCCGTTGGTAGCAAGTCCTTGGTGTGGCAGACGCTGGTGAGGGTTGTAGTGACTGCTGGATGGGGACAGCAGGGTGTGCTATGCCAAGTTACACTTAGACCTTACTGAGACCCAAATGGTCCCTGTTAGCTTGCTTGGACCTACATGGTGGATTTGGGGCTTCCAAAAATCCTCTTGAGGCTTTTTACACACTCCTCACTATTTATAATCTTGGCTTCCCCAAATCCCCAACCCAGCCAAAATCGTCCTTGCTGTGTTTTCTTTTGACACCAAACTCAGCAGCAGCTGGGGAGAACATAGCTGTATAATTGCACAGTCTGGGGCCCCAACAAGGTCCAGCATCAGGGTGGACTTCCCAGGACTAAGACCTGGGAAGTTCCTTACCCTTTGCAGGATCTGTCAGGCTGAAAGCCCAGGGTCAGCTGCCACAGGGTCCAGTTCTTCCCACTCACAGGAACTCCAGTCATGCCACCAATTCCTGCCATCCAATATTGTCATTTTTCAAAGACTGAAAACTTGGTAACCAAACAACATTTCTGAGGCTCAAATGACTATGTGTCTGACTCTCTTCATCTGGACTGAGGCCAATTCCCTTGTTCTTTTTCTTTTTCCTCCTGAGCCCTTTCTCCCTCCATCCTGCAAAACAGATCTTTCATTAGAAACCAACAAGAGGGAACAGTGCTTCCTACTGAGTGTGTACCAATCACAGGTCACAGGTGGTCGCCCTGGTTAGGAAGAAAGCCCAATTCAGTCCTCACTGTGGATAGATGGCAAGTCTGGAGCCTTTACACTCAAAGCGTCTCAGGTCGAAGTCCACCAACGACTAGCCACAGCACACAGCAAGGCTACAAGACAGCGGGGCTCAAGTCCTGACTCATGGAATAGGCTGGAAATGGCCAAGTGTAGCAGGACTGGCTGGCAGGAATATGAGTAGGAATAGCACTGTGGTTAGGGCAGAGACTGTAGAGCTGACCGTCTGGGTACTCATCCCAGCTCTGCCACTTCCTAGCCGTGTGACCTTAGGCAAGTCAGTTAACTTCTCTGGGCCTCAGTTTTTCCCAGCTCAGCATAAAATGGGCACACTATTTGTGTTCCCTCAAATGAATTCACGTGAAGAGTTCTTAATTGTGCCTGGCACTCAGACAACATTTTGTAAGAACAATTATCACAAGCAATATCTGATTGCTACTTGTAAATATACATGGTTCTAGAAATGTCTGTGTGGTTGCGGCGATGTTAACACAGTTATGCCCTGGGCTGGTCAGTCTCAAGGAGCCAGCCTTGCACCTCTCCCAGTAGAGACCCTCAGGCCAGCCTCTCTTCTACTTCCGCCTCCTGGACCTAGAAAGATGCAGACAATGACAGCCCAGGCGATATGAGTCTTGTAAATAGGAGGGAAACAGCAGTGAAGGAAGAAAGAATGTCAGAGGGAGAGAAGGAAGCAAGCTCATACTTGCCAAGCCCATGGTGGGACTTCTGTGTCTACTGGTGTCTCGGGTGTTTCCAAAACCACCCTGTGTAAGAGAGCTGAGGCTCAGAGGGAGGAAGGACTCTGAGGTCTTGTTGGGTGAACAGTTAAGGTTCTGGAATGAGAGGGACTTGCAGGGTGTCTGTGAAGGCACAAGATGAAAGGCAGAGGGGAAAGGCCAAGCAATGCCTGGAGGCCCCTGTGTTCTGTCGAGCAGGGAGGGTGGCCTTGGATGAGGTCCCAGGCACAAGGATCCTTGAGGGAAGGGGAAGCAGGACTCCCAGATGGCCCATCCCACAGGTCAGTAGAAATGGGGGAGAGGCCTGGGGAAGTCCCTGGTCATCCATGACCATCCAGGATGCGCTCTGGAAAGAACTCCCTGGGGATGGGCAGGCTGCACTGTCGCCCCCTAGAGGAGGCCGAAAGAGTGGCAAGCGGCACCTGGACTTGCCTGTCCAGTGAACCCCAGCTGGAAACAAGCTGGGCAGACCTCAGACTCCTTTACGACTCTCTGTCTGTCACATTCTCCTCAGGGGCCACCCTGGGTGGCAGCGAAACTGGTGCTTTGGGATGGAGAGTCCAAGGATGCACCAACTCCCTTGCTAACTTCTTCCAAAGGCAGCAAAGGTGCATTCTCCGATGCCGTTTGAGTCATTTTGATGCTTCCTTGCTGAAGGACAGGTCACTGTCTATCAAGGGTCTAGAATGTCCCTAAAGTCTGCCCCAGTATCTGTTTAGAAGTCAAGCCTATTCTCGCCGGTGGCATTTGGGAGTTGAATTATACCTTCTTAAAAAGAAAAGACTTCTCTCCAGAGCAGCATTCAGATGCCCATGAGCTCTGTCATCAAATATGAATATTCTCTTAAAAATAAAAATTATGGTGCACTTAAAAAGGAGCATGTTATGTCAGCACTGGTGATAAGACAATTTATTACTGTCTACAAAAAGAAGGCCCTAATGCCGTGGTAGAAGCTGGCTCAGCGGGCTGTAAATTACAAGCCATTCTCTCGCTGGCAGAAATAAATCCTCTTGTCCATCACTGCGCTCTCCCTTGACAGGCCAGCAGGCAGCAGGGAGCCAGCGGAGTCGGGAATTACATGTCCATACCTGGGAGAGCTGCTCCACATGGCTGCCCGGGGCTCACCCCCACCCGGACACACGCACACTTAACGACATCTCTAATCATATCTTTGGGACACATGTCCTTTCTGACATGAAAAACTAGTAACTGTCTGTGGCCTTCTCACAGGCAAAAAAGAGCAAGCAGAGTTCAGTGGAAGAGGAGAGGGATTAAAGTCTGATCTGAACTCCCTGATTGGAGGGAAATTTCTTTCACCTCTCTGGGCTGTATTTTCCTCTCCTGAAACATGAAGGATTTGGGTTAAGAGAGTGATTCAGCAGGTACATTCGCTCCCACATGCGTGTGCTGCCTGTGAGATGGGGAGCCTCCCACGCTAGGAGGAGGGGTCAAGAAGGGATGGATGGGGGGCACTGTCACAGATATTGAGGAGTGGCTTCCTTCACCCTCCAGGAGCGGAACTTCCAGAGCGAGTCCCAGGGCCAATCCACAACTCCAGAATTCAGTGAAAACAGTACCAAATCCCATTCCCTCCTGACTCCCAACTGGACGACCCTTGCCTCTGGCAAAACTAATATATACCCCAGGTCTTCCCCTCTGGTAGACTTACCACCTTCCAAAAGCAACTGTGCAATTAGTCTGCTCCCGTGAGTGCAGAATTCTAAGCTCTGCTCAGAAGAAGGGCTTCCTTTGGAGCTCACTGTGGGAGACATGTCGCATGCATCCAGACAGAGACACTGCGAACAGCAAACGTGGATAATTGCTGGGCAGTTAATATGATTAAATGTGTCTGT
>JAPVLO010005238.1:0-11292 GCA_027257055.1 Cephalopachus bancanus | reverse complement strand
CACAAATCTTGATGAAGATGTTTTTTCATTTAATTCAAAATGTCTTTTCTCTTGAGATTTCTCCTTTGACTTGTTATTCAGATCGTGTTAATCATTCGAGTATTTTGGAATTTTCTAACTATATTCTGTTATTGATTTCTAGTTCAATTTCATTGTGGTAAAAGGAGAAAGTATGAATGTGTGTTTTATGGCCCAGAATGTGGTTTACATCTTGATGAATGTTACATGTAAACTTAAGAAGAATGTGTCATCTGTTGTCATTGAATGAGGTAGCCTATAGGTGTCAATTATATCCAGTTGACTGATGGTGCTGTTGAATTCAACTATGTCTTACTGGTTTTCTGTCTGCTGGATCTGTCCATTTCTGATAGAGAATAACAGTGGAGTTATCTACTTCTCCCTGCAGTTCTGTCAGCTTTTGCCTCACATATTTTGGTGCTGTTAGCCACATACATACTAAGAATTACTAAGCCTTTTTAAAGCATATATCTTTTTATCACTTATTATGTAATGCCCTTCTTTATCCCTGATAAATTATCTGGCTCTGAAGTCTGTTCCTTCTGAAATTAATATAGATACTCCCACTTTCTTTTGATTAGTGCTAGCACAGTATATCTTTATCCATTTGCTTTTAATCTTTTTTTATGTTTAAAGTGGGCTTCTTGCAGACAAAATAAAGTTGGTTCTTGTTTTCTTTTTTTGAGTTGGAGTCTCACTCTGTCACCCAGACTGGAATGCAGTGGCTGCTCCCGGCCACCACAGCCTCGACCTGCTGGGCTCCGGTGTGTGCTACCACGCCCGGCTAATTTTTTGATTTATTGTAGAGATGAGGTCTCCCAAGTTGCCCAGGTGGGTCTCGAACCTGCGGACTCAGGCAATTCACTCACCTCAGCTTCCCAAAGCGTGGGATTACAGGCTGAGCCACCGAGCCCAGCTGGTTCTTGTTTTCTGATCAACTCTAACAATCTCTGTCTGCTCCCCTCCCTCTCCTCACTCCAATCTCTGTCTTTTAATTGGTGTATTCAGACCACTGATATTTAAAGTTGATTATTGATATGGCTGAGTTGTCTACCATATTTGTTTACTGTTTTCCATTTGTTGCCCTTGTTGTTTGTTCTACTTTTGTCTTCTATTCTTTCACTGCCTTTTGTGGGTTGTTTTTTTTTTTGAGTTGGAGTCTCACTCTGTCACCCAGAATGGAGTGCAGTGGCACACTCCTGGCCACCGCAGCCTCGACCTGCTGGGCTCTGGTGATCCTTCTGCCTCAGCCTTCCAAGTAACTGGAACTACAGGTGCTGCTACCACGCCCAGCTCATTTTTTGATTTATTGTAGAGATGAGGTCTCGCCAAGTTGCCCAGGCAGGTCTCGAACCTGCGGGCTTAGGCAATTCACTCACCTCGGCCTCCCAAAGCACAGGATTACAGGCTGAGTGAGCCACCAAGCCTGGCCCCTTTTGTGGTTTTAATTGAGCATTTTATATTATACCAAATTCTCTCCTTTCTTAGCACATCATTTATTCTTTTCTCTTACTTTTTCTGGTAGCTGCCCAAGACTTTTCACTATATATTACAAATAATCCAAATCTACTTTCAAATAATGTTATACCATTTCACAAGTAGTACAAATACCTCATCATAATGAAATAGTCCACATTTTAAAAATCAAAATTAAAAAATAAATAATAAAAACCAACTAGTAGAAATAAACAAAAGCAAACAAAAAAATTCAGTTAACTCAGTAATATTTTTTCTAATGTCTAATTACTGGTTCTAATGAACCAGTAATATTTTTTTCTAATGTTTAGGGAAAATAGATTAATGTTTTTGTTTTCTTAAATATATTGAATGATGTCCTAAAGAATAAACCATTTTCCATACCTCTCTCTTGTCCCTTTTACCACTGCTGCCATTTATTTATAAGCGTGCGCACGCGCACACACACACGTATACATAATTAAATGCACCGCTGACATCATTTTGAACAAATTATATTAGACTAAGAAAAGTTCTTATTTTATTTTAATTTACTCCCTCTTCAATATTCTTCCTTTGTTTATATACAGATGCATATTTCTAACCTTTATCATTTTCCTTCTCTCCGAAGAATTTTTCTTTTTTTTTTTTTTTTTTTTTTTTGTAATCAGTATTTTTTATTATCGTTTTGTAGGGTACAGTTAAGGGTTAGGTGTACAATTGCGTTTCATTCAGGCACCCTATTGATAAGAGGTGTTTTCCCAGTCCCAGATAGATATTAGCTACTGTTAATCCCATCCCCCCCCATAATTTCCCAGTACCATCAGTCATTTTCTTATAGTATTACATTGGATGTTCAAGGTCCATTATATGAGTGAAAACATGTGATATTCTGATTTTTGTTTCTGTGAGAGGTCACTCAGTATTATAGACTATAGTTCCATCCAGGTAGCTGCGAAATCCATGATTTTGTTCTTTTTCATGGCTGCGTAGTATTCCATCGTGTATATGTACCACATTTTTTTAATCCAGTCCTCTTTTGATGGGCAGCATGGTTGTTTCCAGGTTCTTGCTATTGTGAATAACGCTGCGATAAACATACGTGTACAGGTATCTTTTTTATAGAGTGATTTGTGTTCTTCAGGGTATATTCCCAGTAGGGGGATTGCAGAGTCATAAGGAAGGTCAATATTTAGAGCTTTCAGGAATCGCCACACTGCTTTCCACAGAGGTTGCACTAGCTTACACTCCCACCAACAGTGTAGAAGTGTTCCCTTTTCACCACAGCCTCTCCAGCAGCTGTTATTTTTTGAGTTGTTGATAATTGCCATTCTGACTGGAGTTAGGTGATATCTCAGTGTGGTTTTGATTTGCATCTCCCTGATGATTAGTGAGGTTGAGCATTTCTTCATGTGTTTGTTGGCTGCTCGAATGTCTTCTTTTGTGAAGTGTCTGTTCATATCTTTTGCCCATTTTATAATGGGTTGCTTGTTTTCTTCTTTTCAGTACGTTTCAGTTCCTTGTAGATCCAGGATGTTAAGCCTTTGTCAGACCTAGAGTTTGCAAATACTTTTTCCCAGTCTGTAGGCTGTCTCCCTGCTCTCTTGATGGTTTCTTTGGCTTTGCAGAAGCTTGTCAGTTTAATAAGGTCCCATTTGTCTATCTTCTCTCTTAAGTCCTGTGGGTTTCGGGTTTTGTACAGGAATTGGATGCCCGTTCCGATTTCCTTGAGAGTATTTCCTTCCTTTTCTAATGTTCTTATGGTTTGAGGTTTTACATTTAGGTCTCTGATCCATTTGGAGTTAACCTTTGTGCATGGGGATAGATAGGGGTCCTGTTTCAATCTTCTGCATGTGGTCAACCAGTTTTCCCAGCACCATTTACTGAATAGGTTCTCCTCACCCCATTGGTAGGTGGTGGGGGCTTTGTCGAAGATGAGTTGGTTGAGGAATTGAGGTTTTGCTTCTGGAATCTCAATTCTGTTCCATTGATCTATATGCCTGTTCTTGTACCAATACCAAGCTGTTTTGATGATTGTAGCCTTATAGTAAAGTTTGAAGTCTGGTATTGTGATACCACCTGCTTTGTTTTTTTTGCTGAGGATTGTTCTGGCTATTCTTGGACGTTTGTGTTTCCATATGAATTCCTGTGTTGTTTTTTCTAGGTCAGAGAAGAATGTTATTGGTAATTTAATGGGTATTGCATTGAATTTGTAGATTGCCTTAGGTAAGATGGACATCTTCACAATGTTGATTCTTCCGATCCATGAGCATGGGATATTTTTCCACTTGTTCATGTCAGCTTTGATTTCTTTGAGCAGTGTTTTGTAATTTGCATTGTAAAGGTCTTTCACGTCTCTGGTTAGGAAGATGCCAAGGTATTTCATTTTTTTTGTGGCTATTGTGAATGGAATTGTGTTTTTTATTTGGGTTTCTGTTTGTTTATTATTGGTGTAGAGAAATGCGATTGTCTTTTGTACATTTATTTTGTATCCTGAGACTTTGCCAAAGGCCTTTATCAATGTAAGGAGGCCTTTAACAGATTCTCTTGGGTTTTCAAGGTACACCATCATATCATCTGCATAGAGAGATAACTTGACTTCCTCTTTTCCTATTTGAATACCTCTGATTGCCTCGTCTTCTCTGATTGCTCTAGCCAGGACTTCCAATACTATGTTGAACAGGAGGGGAGAGAGTGGGCATCCTTGTCTAGTTCCAGTTTTCAGGGGAATTGGTTCCAATTTTTGTCCATTTAGGAGTATGCAGGCTGTAGGTTTCTCGTAGATGGCTTTTATTATTTTGAGGTATGTTCCCCGTATGCCTAGATGTTCAAGGGTTTTTATCAAGAAGGGGTGCTGGATTTTATCAAAAGCTTTTTCTGCATCTAATGATATGATCATGTGGTTTTTGTTTTGACATCTGTTGATGTATTTAATTACATTTATGGTTTTACGAATGTTGAACCAGCCTTGCATGCCAGGAATGAAGCCTACTTGGTCATGGTGAATGATTTTTGAGATATATTGTTGAATCCTGTTTGCTAGGATTTTGTTGAGAATTTTAGCATCTATGTTCATCAAAGATATTGGCCTGTAGTTCTCTTTCTTTGTTGGATCTTTACCTGGCTTGGGTATCAGTGTGATGTTGGCTTCATAAAATGATTTGGGGAGGGTTCCATCTTTTTCTATCGCCTGGAATACCTTCAGTAGGATTGGTATCAGCTCCTCCTTGAATGTCTTGTAGAATTCTGCTGGAAAGCCATCTGGACCAGGGCTTTTTTTTGTAGGAAGTTTTCTTATTACGTAGTCGATTTCCTTGATTGTAATTGGTCTATTTAGGGACTCAATTTCTTCTTGTTCCAACCTAGGTAGATTGTGTGATGTCAGAAAGTCCTCCATTTCCTTGTGGTTTTCAAGTTTGTTTCCATACAAGTGTACATAGTAGTCTCTAATGATCTTTTGTATTTCTTCAGGGTCAGATGTGACTTCATCTTTTGTGTTTCTGATTATGCTTATTTGTTTTTTTTCTCGTTTTTTCTTGGTCAGTCTAGCTAGGGGACCATCGATCTTGTTTATTCTTTCGAAGAACCAGCTTTTTGTTTCATTGATTTTTTCAATTATCTTTTTGTCTTCTATGTCCTGGATTTGGGCTTTTATTTTGGTGATCTGGATTCTTCTGCTGAAATTAGGGTTTTTGTGGTCTTGCTTTTCCAGCTTCTTTAGGTGGCTTGTTAGATTGTGAATTTCTGTTCCTTCCATTTTCTTCATGTGTGTTTGTAGGGATATAAATTCCCCTCTTACTACAGCTTTCAGAGCATCCCAGAGATTTTGGTAAGATGTTTCTTCATTTTCATTTGTTTCCAGGTATCTTTTGATCCCTGTTTTGATTTCGTCATTGACCCAGGAGTTGTTTAGCATCATGCTGTTTAGTGTCCATGTCTTTGTGGGTTTTGGGGGGACTTTGTTGGTGTCAATATTTATTTTTATTCCACTGTGGTCCGAGAAGGTGTTTGGTAGAATTTCGGTCCTTTTAAATTTGCTTATACTTGATTTATGGCCGAGTATGTGGTCGATCTTAGAATATGTTCCATGTGGTGATGAGTAAAATGTGTATTCTGTGGTCTTTGGATGGAGTGTTCTGTAAGTATCAATTAAGTCCATTTGGTCCAAGGTCACATTGAGGTTCCGGATCTCCTTGCTGATTTTTTGTCCTGTTGATCTGTCTAGGGTTGTGAGTGGGTATTAAAGTCCCCAGTTATGATAGTGGTAGAGTCAATATCTTTCTTTAGTTTTCCAAGAAGTTGCTTTAAGAAGGTTGGTGCACCTATGTTGGGTGCATATATGTTTAGGATAGATATTTCTTGTTGATGGATTGAACCTTTTATCATTATGTAGTGACCTTCTGTATCTTTTTTGATTTTTAATAGTTTGAAGGATATTTTGTCTGAAATTAAGATGGCTACTCCTCCTTTCTTTTGTATTCCGTTCGCCTGAAAGACTGTTTCCCATCCTCTTACCTTGAGTCTGTGGGTGTCCTTTCTAGTGAGGTGAGTCTCTTGAAGGCAATAGATTGTTGCCTGATGATATTTTATCCATTTTGCCAATCTATGTCTTTTCAGTGGTGCATTTAGTCCGTTCACATTTAGGCTAATAATTGAAATGCAAGAGTTGATCCCTGTCATAAAGTTCTTACAGAGTTGTTACTGTTTATTTGTTGTCTTTCTTTGGTTTTGGAGTTGGTTCAGGTGTGTTTTTAATCTTTTGCCTGTACTCTTGTGAAGAATGCTGATGTTCTTTTTTCTTTTTCTTCTGTGTTCAGTACTTTCTTGAGTGTTTCTTGTAGCGGTGGTCTGGTGGCAGCGTAGGTTCTTAGGGATTGGATGTCTGGAAAAGATTTTAATTCTCCCTCACTAATGAAGCTTAGTTTAGCTGGGTAGGTTATTCTTGGTTGAAATTGTTTCTCTTTTAGTACTTTGAAGATAGGGCTCCAGGCTCTCCTGCCTGAAGGGTTTCTGTGGATAAATCTGCTGCTATTCGGATTGGTTTTCCCTGGTAGGTGGTCTGGCCTTTTTCTCTTGCTGCCTTTAGGATTTTTCCTTTCATAGCTACTTTGTTTAGTCGAATTATTATGTGTCTGGGAGTTGGTCTTCTCGTTTGTTGTCTTGCAGGGTTCTCTGAATCTCTTGTGTTTGAATTTTTTCATCTTTACTGAGATGAGGGAAGTTTTCTTGAATGATTTCATGGAATGTTTGTTCCAGTGTGGCTTCTGTTTCTCTTTCTGCCTCAGGAAGCCCAATTATTCTCAGTTTGGTCTCTTGAAGTGATCATTCATCTCTTGCAGGTTTTGTTCTGTCTTTTTGAGCTTCTTTTCTATGCATTTGACAGTTTGGGTTAGTTCTGTGTTTTGGTCTTCGAGCTCTGAGATTCTTTCTTCGGCTTGGCTGATTCTGCTTTCCATGCTTATTAGTCTGTTGTTCATTTCCATCACAGTATTCTTTACTGCTGTCATTTCTGACAACAGCTCCTTCCTATTTTCCTCTTGTCTCTCCTCAATTTTTTTAATTCTCTCCATTAATGTTTTGATGTCTGGGTTTGTTGCATGTAGCCAGTCATTCTGGGGACTCTTCATTGTCTGTGTTCCAGAATCTGTTTTCTCATTGTCTGATCTCCCAGGGGTCTGTGTAAGCCCTATATTCTTCTTTTGGTTTTTCTTCATTTGTGCGGTTTTTCCACTTCCCTACTTCTTCCTTCCCTCCACGTCACCGTCTTCTTTAATTATGTTTTTCAGGGGTAAAGGGACTGGTTTTACTTCTGTTCATTCAATCTCCCATTCTTTATGTATGTCGTCTTACTTTGTTCAATTTTGAAGTTGCACTGTAGGTTGGAGGTGGTCCTTTTTGCAGTTTTGAGATGTATTTAAGGGGAGAGCTGTGATTCAAAATCTGTCTGCAGGTCCTGCTGTTCGCTGACAGGCGTGTGGATAATGTGGAACCCACTTCCCACTGCCCTGGAGTCTGTCCGTGCAGTGGGGCTGTAGGTTTACTCCCTGTAATAAAATGTGGTTAGCAGGGGGAGAGAATGGAGCAGATAGTGGGTTGAAGAGGGGAGTGGAGAGATAGAGAAGTAAGGGAGGAAACTAACGAGTGTGCCAACAAATAGAGAGAGAGGTCTATACTAAAACAGCTAAAAATGATGGACCACAGCTACAGTCGAACCAACTCTCATACAACCACAAATAAAACATATTGTGATGCTAACATACGGCTATCCAACCACCTTATTGGTGTGTTGTTCCTCTATACAAAGACATGGTTTACAGACAGAAGAAAAGAGAAGAAAAGGAAAAGGAAAAGAGAAAGAAGGGGAACAATACTGTAGGAATAGAATTAAGTCCTTAAACTAATAGAATCAATGAAGCACACTCTGAGACCTTTCGTTTAAGTCCAATGTCCTTTCAGATCTGATTTGTAGTTTTCTTTTCAAGCCGGTGAATTAGTTTGCAGTTAGAGTCAATTGCCCCTGATATGTTGTGAAGGACAGCTCAGGTCAGCTTTCCTTCAGCAGTTTGGTCTATGTCTTTATCAGGCTTATTTCTCCCGTTTTGGTGTTGTTACCTTGAGTCGCCAGCAGGTGGTGCTGTCTCATCTGCTCGCCCCAGAGGGGGTGGGGCCGGACAGGAACAAGATGGCTGCCTGCCTCCGAGCAGGCAGCAGAAACCCCACACGAGCCAGCAGCACAATCTCAGACACAGGAGATTTGGCAGAAATCCCTGCAGACCTTCCTTGAAGCCGACCTGTGTGGATCTCCTCTCAGGCCGGGCTGTGATGAGCTGTGCGGGCCGAGCGCCGGGGCGCCGGGAGCGCCGGGGCCGCGGGAGGCGGGAGCGCCGGGGCCGCGGGAGGCGGGAGTGCCGGGGCCGCGGGAGGCGGAGAATTTTTCAAAAGAGATTTTGCTAGTTAGGTCTACTGGACACAAATTTCCTTTATTTTGTTTGTCTGGGAAAGACTTTAGTTCTCTTTCACTTTTGAGGGATAATTTTCTAGGGTATAGAAACCTAGATTTCTGTTGAGAGTTTTATTATCTCTCAACAATTTGCATTATTTCACTGCACTTTCCTATTGCTGTGTGGTTTCTGAGAAAGAGTCCAATATAATCTTTGCTCCTCTGTAAGTAAGGAGCTTCCCACCACCCCACTTAGGTTTCTAATAAAAAAAATTTGATTATCTGTAATTTGAATACAATGTGACTAGGTGTAAAGTTTGTGTGTGTTTTTGTGTGTGTGTGTGTGTGTGTGTGTGTGTGTGTTGCGTATGCGCACGTGCACATGTACTACTATGTATCTTGCTCAATGTTTTCTGAGCTTCCTGGATCTGTAGTTTGATGTCTGACATTAATTTGGGAAAATTCTTGGTCGTTAATGCTTCAACTATTTCTTCTGTTCCCTTCTCTCTTTCTTCTGGTATTCTCATTCACAGTTTTTACACCTTTGCAGTTGTCCCACAGTTCTTGGATATTGTGTTCCAATTTTTTTTTCGGTCTCTTTTCTCTTTGCTTTACAGTTTTGGAAGTTTCTGCTGACATATTCTTGAGCTCAGATATTCTTTCTTCAGTCATATCCAGTCTACCAGTGAGCCATCAAAGGCATTCTTTATTTCTGTTACAGTGTTTTTGATCTATAGTATTTCTTTTTTGATTCTTTCTTAGAATCTCCCATTACCAGGGGAAAAATGATGTTAATCTGTACTCTGAGTTTAAAAATACCTAATATTGTAAAGTACTGAATAAGACTTCCTTGATACTAACAAATAAATATAGGCCTGGATTTCATAACTATCAAATAAAAACACAACTCCTTAGCTACATAAACAAACTGCAGAATAGAAAATGAGGTTATGACTGTGCTGCTTGTTACTCCTCCTACTTGACATCAGAAAACGATGTAACTTACGGTAGGACCGTCCTCAGGGGTTGAAAGGGCTCATGGTGACCCCGCCTTCTGAACTCCACAGAGGCACTGGCTCCTTCTGCAGGTCTGCTAAGAGCTGCCTGGTCACAACTTTAGGGAGGACTCAAGGTCTGTTTGCCTTGGTGGTTGAGATGTTTACACTGGGCCCATAAGCTTCAGGAGGGTAGGGAGACGTCTCTTTAACATAATTCATAAAGGTTCAAGTGCTCAATACAGATTTTTAAGCCAATAGTTTTTGACAACTGCCTGTATTTGCAAAAGTTTCTTGCAACGCTGTCTTATAAAATGAGTTAATTAAATCAAATGGCTGAAGACTTTATTATATAATACACGTACACTTAATGAGGGGGAGTGGTGTCATCTAAAATTAATCTTGTCAATATATACTTTAAAAGTTAGTTATCCCCATCTGACAGAAGTAAAAATCTAATTTGATTTAGTTTATTTGTGTCTTGCAGGACACAGATGTAAGTGGCTTTTAGCATTTTGGGGGAAGCTGCTTTAAGAGAAGGCATTCTAAACAACATTTTTGGTGTGGATACAGGGTAACATTCCTCTTCCCTTTTCCTCCAGATTCTCACAGGGAACATCGGGAAAATGTAGCTAACTAGCAGTGCTTGGGGAGCTTCCTGTCCTGCACCTGACATCCTGCTACTCTTACTCTAGGAGCAGAAACCACTGCCACATCTATTCCTGTCAAGGTGGACGATGACTTGGTTGATTCAGATCTGCCTTACAGGGCCTTTTGGGTACCTTCACTGAGTACCGGCCAGCTTTACAGGCAGACCTGTGGCCAGCACTGGAACTAGACATTCTTTTAAAGGAAGCCTTGTCCTTAATTTCCCTCGTCGCGCTTCCACCCACTGTCTGTCTTCCGCATGGAATGCAAGCACAGAGAGCAGGCAGTGACCTTAATGTCTTCCTGAGAGTCCCCCCTGCCTCCACAGGCCCAGCAATTACCTTCTAAATGAACTAGTGAGGGGCTGTGAGAAAGCCTGCTTCTTAGATGACAATTAGCTTATAAGCTTAATGTGCTCCAGTAACTCTCAAAGGTTTTAAAACAACCCAGGATTTTTCTAATAAATACCAAGTGTCAACAGAGTCCCTCCCAGAAAGCCACAAAATAAAGACTGATACATTTCAATTCAAGCAAATATCTGACCTTCCATAATGTGAAAGACCTTTTGGACAAAACAATAGAATGGACAAAAACACTTGTAACTCAGTCAACAGGCAGAGGTAACGTGTGCTAGGGGAGGGACACTATTAGTTTTGTTTGAGTCATAGGCTGAGATACTCAGTTCATCTGGGAGCCCCCTTCCTGTACAGGTCACCGTCTCTCCCATGGCCTCATAAGCAGTATGCTACGATAACAGAATACAAAATGTGGCACTGTTTAGTGGGGGCTGCTGGTCATGGTAGTGGCATCTGGAGCTGTAAGGAAATACTCTAGCTGTAAGAAAATTCAGAAAGTTGGTGTCTGTCTGCTGCTTTTTGCAGCTTAGACCAAAGTCTTGAGAGAGACAGAGACAGAGAGAGAGGGAGGGAGAGACAGAGAGAGAGAGAGAAGGGTAGAGAGTAGAGAGGAAAAAAAGAGGAGGGAAGGAGAGGGAGAGAGAGAGAGAGAGAGAATAGAAGGGTGGGGAAGAGGGAGAAGGGGAGGGAGAGGAAGAGAGAGGGAAGGAGGGAGGGAGAAGGAAAGGGGAGAGACAAACAGACGCATCAAGTCAGGCCAGAGCCAAGCAGTTGGCACAAAGATGTGGAAGAAAAAAACGCTTAGCTAAAGCTGGTAGCCTACATCCTGCAATTCAAGTTGATGGACAAGCCCATAATTGGGATCCCTCTGGACTTGAAA
>JAPVLO010005237.1:0-11200 GCA_027257055.1 Cephalopachus bancanus | reverse complement strand
CCCAGAACTTTGGAAGATGGAGGTGAGACGACTGCCTGAGACCTGGGGTCTGAGACCAGCTTGGGAAACTTGGTGAGACCTCATTTCTGCAATAAATCAACAAATTAGCCAGGGTGGTGCACGCCTGTAGTGCTACTTGGAAACCTGAGGTAGAAGGATCGCCTGAACCCAGAAAGTCAAGTCTGTGGAAGTCGTGAGCATGCCATTATAGCCCAGCCTGGGAGACAGAGTGAGACTCTGACTCAAAAACATAAATAAAATAACAAAATATTTTAGAGTTGGAGGTACAAGTGAAGATTTACTACACAAGTGGGTTACATGCAGGTGAAGTTTGGGCTTCTAGTTGGCCCTCCTTTCCTCCTGAGAGTGGACCAGGGCCTGGTTATGAGTGAGAACATGTGGTATTCAGTTCTTTGCTTCTGTGATAGTTCACTTAGTATGAGAGCCAGACCTTTGTTTTTTACCAAATCTTAATTTTATCAACTTCAGTGTTAATAGCAGCAATTTTAAGAACAGAGCCCTACAAAGGACTAAAAGGCATTGCATGGTAATGTGGTTATTGTCTTCACGGTCACTAGACTAAAAACTACTTGTGGTCAGGTGCTGTGTTTTGTTCCTTATTGTATCAGTGTTTGACACAGGCAAGGGACTTGAATACTTGCTGAAAGAAAGAAGCATGTAAGACATTAAAACACAAGAAATGCTACATTTAAGCAAAGAAAATATCATGAAGAATGTAGTCTTATCATTAAGTCACAGCTAGTCTTGACGGGCCTTAGAAAAGGCGCTGTCTCTGGGTAGAAAAATTAGGCCAAGGCGCACACCAGATTAAGTTGGCTTACCCCACACTCAGAGAGCCATAGAGTACAGTGAGGCAAATAGAACTTATACTTCCAGCCTCACTTGCCCTTTTGCTGAGGTATGTTTAGATAGTTCACAAAACATAGAACTTTAGATGTTGATCGGTTTTACCTCATCTTCCCCTTGGTTGTGTGTGTGTCTGTGGGGAGAGAGCAAGTGTCCTTTTGTCTTTCTTAATCAGGACAGCACCTTTTCTGCCTAGCTTGAAAAGATGTAAAATGACTGCATTCTATTGATTTATACCTTCACCAACTTCCATGTGAGATTTATTTTCAAGCAGAGTGCATTCAATAGATTAGTTCTTTTCCTTCTTATACTGTAATCTATAAATAAATTTTATAGAATTTTAAAAATATTTTTGGAAACAAAAACATTGAGCACTGAACCAGAACATTTTAGTTTTTGGAACATTCTGTGAATTTCCTACTGATTTTTTGTGTGCCATACTTCTTATTTTGTGTTAGGTAAGCCACTAGGACTGGATGTATACCATAAATAACAGCATGATGCTTATAGTAATCAGAATATTAGCTGTTTCTGTTTGTTTAATGTGAATAATTTACTAGGTACTTCAAATATATTAAATACTTATAACAATGGGACACATTAAGTACCAGTAATATTATTATTTATTATTATTTTGAGGTGGAGTTTCACTCTGTTGCCCAGGCTAGAGTATAATAACACAATCACAGTTCACCACAACTTTGACTTCCTGGGCTTAGGAGATCCTTCCATCTCAGCATCTCGTGTATATGGGACTAAAGCTTCGCACCAGGAAGCCTGGTTAATTTTGGGGATTTTTTTGTAGAGATGAGGTCTTGTTATGTTGCCCAGGCTAGTCTCAAATGGCTGGACTGAAGTGATCCTCCCACCTTGACCTCACAAAGTCCAGAGATTACAGACATAAGCCACTGGAGCCAGCCCCATTCGTCATATTTTTTAGATAAAGCAGAGGCAGAGAGATTAAGGAATATTTTCAAGGCTACACAACAAGTAAAGGAAGACCTGGGATCCAAAACGAGGTTTGTTTTACTCTAGAGGATTTATTTTTCTGCACTCTCCTGTATGCTCAGATGGGGCTAGGAAATTGGTCCTAGGAATAAGCATGGTGGACATCAACAGACTGTTTTGTCTTGCTAGTGAATACCAAATATTTTGCTGCAAATTTCACAGGCTCTGAGGGAATCCTACAAACCCTTCCTTGCTGGAATCCAAAATCCCTTTAGTTGATTAAATTATTTCCATTGATATGAATTTCAATATCTAACAGCAACAAGAAGGCCCAGTCTTAACAAAGGTTGTCCTGTTGTTAGAGGTTTTTCTGGAGGGGCTATGTTCATAACTTTTCAGTTAGATGAATTTGGAGACTAGAATTATTAACATCTGTCCAGTCCATGCAGAGAAAAAGTTCTATCCTAGGGACTGGTTTTATTTCTAGTGGATCTTATCATGAGATGTTAAGAAATGAATCTACAAAAAAAAAGCAATCAGGATATTAGGAGTAGCGATCACATCCTTGGGAGGACAGATCAGAGTTGAAAAGATATAAACAATTAGGAGGAAGAGATGGGACTATTACCCAGTAATAAAGTTAGAGGTACCAGGAGAAATAAATGTGTAGGATATAGTAGGGGCAACAAAGAAGAAAATGGTCAGATCCATTTATGGGAACTCAGAAAATTCTTTGAAGAGTTGAAAAATCACTGAACTGAGTATTGAGCAGTAAGAAATACACTTCCAAATAATGGAGGAGATAAATGGAGTGTGCAGTGGAGTTGGAGCTCATATAACAAAAGAAAGTGCCAGAAAACATGGAGATAGAGCAAGAGAAAATTTTCAAGAGGGACAAGAAACAGAAAATAATCAAAACAGTAGACCTATTGTGTGGCCTTTTCCAACACCAACCAATTCTTCAATTCTCCCACACCAATCAGGTTCAACAATTCAATTCTGACACTACCTTGAGTTAGCAGCAGATCCCATAAATAACAGGGCTCAATCTCATAAGACTGCCCGCATTTCAGTCACCAGCTGCAGACGGAGCCCTCAGACTACCCACACGTCTTTCTGGCCAATTACAAATTGAGGTGTTTCAAACCCCCTTCAGTTCTGATAATTATAATTATGATTTCCTGCTGAATTGATCCTTTTATCATTATGAAAGATTAGCATTTTTCTCTAATTATACTCTTTGTTGAGAAGTGTGCTTGATTTGACATTAATATCATCACTCCAGCATTCTCTAGGGTGTTTCAACCCCCTCTTCAGGTTTGATAATTTGCTAGAATGACTCACAGAATGCAGGAAAGCACTTTACTTATAATAACTAGTTTATTATATAGGATCCATTCAGGACTATTTAAACAGAAAAGATGCAAAGACAAGCTATGGCAGGTGAGTGGTGGTGATGGTGCAAAACAACTCTCCCAGCACATCAGTGTGCACCAACCAGAAGCACTATGTACTCTGTTAAGGGATTTTTTAAATCAAAGCTTCATTATGTTAAATCCACTATTCATCTCTCCTCCTCAAGGTGGAGGGGGCATTAGATAAGTTGAAATTTGGGGTCCTCTGATCAAGTGGGGTTTTTTTGGTAAGCAGCCCCCCTCCTGAAGCTATCTAGGTCCCTCTTCTCCTGGAGCCATCTCATTAGCATAGGATAAAACACCACTCAGAGAATCTCAAGAGCTTTAGGACCTCTATGCCAGGGACAAAGACCAAATATTCTTCAAATATGGATGAATAAAACCTGCTCTGTAACAGCTGACAGTGCCATTTGTGGCTGTTTGAATTTAAATTAATTGAATTTACATACAATAATTTGAAATGCTGTTCTTCGGTTGCACTAGCCACCTTTCAAGTACTCAATAACCACATGTGGGTAGTGGCTATCAAATTGAATAGTGTAGATGTAGAACATTTTGTCACAGAAAGTTCTACTAGACGCTGTCAAACACAGAGAATGTCAAAATTTAAAAAGCAAGACTCAGTTATGTGTTGTCTACAAGATTCGCTTTATAAAGACCCAAGAATATACACTATACAAACAATAAGTGAAATGCTGAAATGACTATATTAATGTCAGATAAAGCAGACTTCTCAGCATAGAGGATAATTAGAGATACACGGGACTCTTTCATAATGATAAAAGGATCAATTCAGGAGGAAATCCTAATTATAAATATTCATATACCTTATAACAGAGCCTCCAAGTACATGAAGCAGAACTAAGAGAATCAAAGGTAAACATAAACAATTCCACAGTCATATTTGGAGATTTTAATGTCCCTCTCAATAACTAAACAAAGGATTCAGAAAGAACATAGGTGGTGTGGGCAACTCTATAGATTTCTGTGTGTGGTGGGTTGGGTATGGCCAGAGTCATGGGTTGGTGAGAAGAATTTTCCTAAACAGATATGAATTAGGAAAGGTAGATTTATTAAAAGGAAGATAGTTGCCTAATCAATCTTTTTTAAAAAGGATTTATGTTTTCACCTTTAGTGAATTCTAAATATTAATATATTGCCCAAATGAACAAAGTTTTATTGTTGCTGTTTGCTTGTTTGTTGTCTGTTCCAATTTCAATTTTAGTTTTTAATTTGGATGTAGATTTTCAAGTTCCCCAGAAATGTTTTAGTTGAATAAGGGATGCATCCAACAGGGTATTTTGTTAAATCCAAAGTTCATCATTTTTAAATGCATTACATGAGACAGCAAAGTTGCCAAAATGTGGCACATTTCCATAAGTGGAACTTTCTCTCTCTTCCTTTTTATCAGCACCTCCCCTGCTCATTCCATTAAAATATCCAAGATATAGGTGGCTTAGACTCATCTGACAATATTTATGATTCCTTGCCCAATTTAGACTTTAGTTTTCCAAAACTTTCCTTCTATTTGGAAAGACCATCTGAATATTTTGTCCCTTTATGGTCTATAGAAACCCAGAATCCATTTCAAATTTATTTCCTGCCAGGAAACCACATTTATATTTCCATTTGGATTTAATCTGTCTCCATTGTAATTTCTTATCAAAACACCAACCCTGGTTAAATTCAATTTTGGTCTTTTCCTCTCCTACACCAAACATCTGAACATAACTAGAGGCAAACAGACAATCATCCAAACCATTGTAATTGCAAATTCATCAGCACTGAGGTCAACTTACAAGACATTCTATCACATTCCCAAGTTAACTCACTTTCTCATTCCCCCAGGTAAGGATTTGACATTTTGTCCTTTCTCATTAAACTCCAATACCCTGTCCTTACTCTTATTTGATGGCCTTGATTCTTCTATCATTGAGAAAATATGGGCAACAAGAATAAAATTTTCCCATGCCCTCATCACCAAATTTACCAACTTACTTGCATCTATACTCATATAATCAGTCTTCTTTCCTATGATAATGGCAAAATGATGCTGTTTCTATCTAAGAAAAAACATACAATTGTACATAGGATTACACCAGCCTCACTTACTCTAGGATATTCTCCTGCAATTGGTCCTTATTCTCCTCGTCATTATTTTCCCTCTATCATTAGGTAATTTTTGTACCAGCTGCAATAGTTTATTTTCATTGCTATAAAGAAATACCTGGGGCTGAGTAATTTACACATAAAATAGGTTTATTGGCTCACAGTTCTGCACTGCACCAACATCTACTGGACATGGGGAGATGGTATGTCATATCATGAGAGTGAGAACAGGGGGAGAGAAGTAGGTGCCAGACTCTTTTAAACAAGCAACTCACATTAATAGAGTGAGAAATCCCTCATTTCCACAAGAATAAAACCAAGACATTCAGGAAGAATGCCACCCCATGACCCAAAGGCCCCATCTCCAACACTGGGAATCACATTTCAGCATGAGATTTGAAGGAGACAACCATCCAGACTAGATCACCAGCATAAAAAACATGCCACAATATCCCTCACCTTAAGGAAAAGTCTTTTTTTACCCCAGGTTTTCCCAACTATTATTTCATGTTTTGCCTCTTTTCACAGAAACATCCCTCAGATGAATTGTACATCCTTACACTTCCCACTTGTCCCTTCACTCTCTGGAACTCAAAAGATCAGAAAATGGGTTGTCTTTACCTTCGAAAGATAACTAAATTTTGACACTTTTTACCACCTTCTTGACCTCCAATCTATTCTAAAGAGCCACCTTTTCTCGCCTGAACTAGTACCTCAGCCTCCCAATAAATCTTTCAGCATTCTTTGTCAGCACTATCCAAGCAGTCAGAGGGATACTTTTAAAGCATAAGTTAGATTCTGCCACTCTTCTGCCAAAATTCCACCAGAGGATTTTCCTCTTGCTCAGAAAAAAATACCCAAACCAGAGATAATGATCTGTGAAGCTCTGCACCATCTGGTCCTCCACTGATGCTGTGATGTCATCTCCTATTCATTTTCATTCAGACCTTTCTCCCCTCAACCATCCTGCTCCTCTCATGCCATCCTACTTGATAATCTGTGAGCACATCAAGACCCCTGCTTCAGAGCCTGGCCCTGGCTCTTCCCTTGCCTGGGAAGATTCTCCCTCAGGTACCTGCATGTTGTTTCCTCAATCCAGATCTCAGGCCAAAGCCCACTTCTTGACTACAGTGGCCTCACCTAAACACCTATATCTGTCTTCTCACTCTGCATTCTTTTTCTGCATAATGCTTATCATTACCTAAATATAACAGGGTTTTTTAATCCTAGAATATAAGCCACATAAGAAGAGGGGCATGTTTTATTCATTTCTCTATTCCTAGCATCCAGAACAGCGTCTTTCATGTAACCACTCTCAATAAATACTTGTTGGTTGAATAATAATATCACGTGTTTGACCTTCCATCATATAATTTATCAAAACTTCACAGCCTGTGTATATGGTGCATAAGTATGCCTTTGTTCCACATATGTGCAATGTATTTTCATTAGAGCAAGGAATGGTGCCAATACTACACCTGCATTTACATATATTGTCTGTTTTATATCCTACAAGATCTCTGAGATAAGGATTATATTGTCCACATTTTATAATGCAGAAACAAATTTAGATAAATTAAAACTGCACCATAGCTACCATTCACCAACCACAAACCTGACCCCAAAACCAAATGCTCTACCAATTTCTTTACATTTTAGTTTGATTTTCTAGCATCTTAGTCCAACCTGTGTTATCTGTTGAAATTTTCATCAAAGTAAGTATCAGGTTAATTCAATGCTAATAAATACTTTTGAAGCTTAGATTTATCAAAATTGCAGGTGAATTAAATACTCGACAAGAACTATTTTCTCATTTGCCTTTATTTACTTCTACACATATTAATGAAAGCACACAATCATGAATGAAAATACACTTAGAATCTCATTCAATAATGGAGTTGTCTAAACTGTTGGGCATGAAAGTAGGAGAAAGCACTATTTCAGCTCAGTGAGTCACTAAAATATTTTTAGAAATATTTTTGAAGGGAATAAAGCTTAGTGATGTATGTGAAAGCTTGGACTTATTATTTTATTCAACAATATAAATTTTCAGTAACTTAAACTCTAACACTTTTTATAATTATTTATTTTATACCACTAATTTTCTGTTACTTTTTACCCACACTCCCACATCGCCTGTCTTGGGTCTTTACATTCTAATTCCTACAGATATAATATAGACTGGAGCAAATTGATGGGAAAAATAGAAATTCTTCTTACATATCCTCTCTGTGATTTTCTAGATGGTGCCTCCCCTTGTTCTCATTGAAGCCACAGCTCAGGTAGTAATGCTAGTAAAACTCCAGAGTAAGGGTAAAAAGATCCAGACACTTGAAAGGTGCTGGATTTTATGGAGAGCATCTTTTCCTCACTATATTCCCCCTCTCTGTCTTGTTCCTCTTGGATTGAGGCTACCCTATCCACCTAAGGGTGCCATGACTAGAAATCATCCAGGGGACCTATTTTCCTTCATGGTATTTTTCTGTCCGCAGGTAAAATTCATCACCAAATCTTGTTGACTATACCTTCTAAGTACTCTTCCAATCAATGACCGTCTTTCCCTATCTATTATCACAACCTGGTCCAAGCTTCTACAGTGTAACAAAAGCTTTCAAATGCATCTCCCAGCTTTCAACCCATTTTAGATAAAGAGCCAATGTGATTTATGTTGAACACAATCAATTCATATTTATGTAAAACACTTCAATGTCTTTCCATTGTGTTTAGGAAAACATTCAGCTCTGTACCATAAGCTACAAGGCTTATGTGTGTGGTCACTTTGCCAATACAACTTTCTATCACTACCTACCATCCTGCACATAAAACTTCACTGGCATCTTTGCAGGTGGCCTCTCCTTTGCCTGGAATGTTCTTCCCCAGACTGCATGATTGTCTTCTCTTCACTTTCAGAACTCAGTTTAAATGATACATCCTCAGAGAGGCTCCCCTCTGACTACCCAAAGTTAAGTAATTGCTCCCACTGCATTCCCTGTTGAGTCATTTTGATTGAAAATAGTAACCTTTGCATTCATGATTTTATACTCACACGTTTATTTTGTGTCTCTTAGATCCTAACCTTCATGGAGGCAGAAGCAATGTCTATGTTACTCTCCCGTGGACACTCAGAAGATAGCATAGTTTCTGCCATGTTGCAGTTTCTCAAAAACGAATTGTTAATAGAATGAATGGACAAAAAACTGAATGAATTGCTTTATAAAAATTCCAAAGACTGAATCTTCTATTTGGTCTAGGATGCTTTCATTTTTCAAATTATTTGGTTCAGACTTCTTTATAAGCTATTTAAGCTGGGGGACTTCTGGCAAGGCGACGACAGGTTGGACTGTGAGAATCTCCATGAAAGCGAGTGTCCATAAAGACTCTCAATTTCCCTCAATGGTTGCTGCTCCCACCACTGCCAGCCTAATCTTCAGCTAGCTGTGCAAGCCTGCAGGCTGACAAACACAGGGCCCACTCACTGCTCCACCACTCCTGCCACCACCAGCCATGCTGACCTGTGGGCTGGAGGCTCTCCATCCCACACACCACACTGTTGATGCAACCAATGCTCCACCTCGCTCAGGGTGACGCTCAGCTCCCAGTCCCATGGAGCTCCAGACTCCCTTGCAGGCTGTACCACTCCACCCTTCCCTGAGCTGCTCTACACCATGCTGACCTGCGGCAACTGGCTATCTTGCATGCCACCTACCCTGGCTCGTTCCCCTGGCCATGGTGGGACCAGAGATCAGCTGTAACCCCAAGACCAGGAATAGACTTGCATTGTCCACCCAACCCCACCCAGCTCTGCCTAGCTCTGCCCAGCCTCCAACTTGGGACCTAGGGTAATCACACCAAACTGAGAGAGAGAGAAGCCCTTCCTCCAGACACAGACAGGATGGATCTGGGTGACAGATGTGAGAGGCATCAAGCTGACTGAGTCCAGATCTGATCCACCCTACTTACACAGCAGACATGGGGTATCTGACCCTAGCTGTGAACAACCCTACCAGCCTGCAATGAGAGCAAGAGATCAGAGCTGAAAGTACATTCAAGTTAGAGGAATGATCTCAGGGTGTGCTGGGTTCCCTTGTTTTTATTTTTTTACTTTAATTCTTTGTTTTACTCATCTTTTTTCTCTTTTCTTTCCCTTCTTACTGTTATTAGTAATATTTTCATACTTGCTTTGTTTCTATTATTTTACTGATTTTTTTTCTTTAGACTTCATGTTTGTGTAGGGGAATAGTACCTCAAAAAGGAGGCTTGTTGGCTTGTGTGCCTGTATGTTTTAGTTTTTTTCTCTTTTCTTTGTGTTTCTTTTCATTAGTAGTTGGTATGTTTGTCTGCTGCCCTCTTACTCTTCTCTCTCTCCATCTTCCTCTTCCCCCCTTCCCCGTTCCATTATTTTCCTTTTTCTTGCCTCATTTTGCTTTCGGGTAGCAAACCTATGCCTCCACTTCATGGACAGATTGCAAGGCAGTGGGAAGTGGGTTCCAGGGTCTCCATAAACCTGTCGGTGGATACAGGGATCTGCAGATAGATTTAGAATCACAGTTCCTCCTTCAATTAAATCTCAAAACTGCAAGAAAGTATAGCCCCCACCCACAGTCCAACTTTAGAATGGAACAAAGCTAGAGGATTCACATAAAGAAGAATAGAAGATTGCACAAACAGAAGTAACAGAAACCCTGCCATCCCTGAACAACAGAATTAAAAAAGGAGGGGGGGGAGGAAAAGTTGGGGAAGAAAATCTACACAAATGAAGAAATACCAAAAGAAGAATATAGGTCTCACACAGACCCCTAGGGGATCCGAGATCGAGAAAATAGACTTCAAAGCACAAACAATGAAGAGCCCTCAGAATGACTGGTCACATACTACAAACACAGACATCATGACATTAATAGAGAGAATAAAAAGAATTGAGGAGAGACAAGAGGAAAATAGGAAGGAGTTGATAACTGCAATAACAGCAGTAAAGAATACAGTGATTGAAATAAATAACAAACTAATAAGCATGGAAAGCAGAATGAGCCCAGCAAAAGAAAGAATCTCAGAGCTTGAGGACCAAAATGTAGAACTAACCCAAACTGTCAAAAACATAGAAAAGAAGCTTAAAAACACAACAAAATCTTCAAGAGATGAGCAATTAATTCAAGAGACTGAACCTAAGAGTAATTGGACTTCCTGAGGCAAAAAGAGAAACAGAGACCAACCTGGAACAAAGATTCCATGAAATTATCCAAGAAAACTTCCCTCATCTCATCAGTGATGCAAAAATTCAAACACAAGAGATTGAGAGAACTCCTGCAAGAAAACAAATGAGAAGACCAACTCCCAGACATATAATAATTTGCCTAAACAAAGTAGGTACAAAAGAAAAAATACTAAAGGGAGCAAGAGAAAAAGGTCAGAACATACCAGGGAAGACCAATTAGAATAGTAGCAGATTTATTTACAGAAACACTTCAGGCTAGGAGAGCTTGGAGCCCAATCTTCAAAGTTCTCACAGATAAACAATTTCAACCAAGAATAATCTACCCAGCCAAGTTAAGCTTCATCAGTGAGGGAGAATTAAAATCTTTCCCAGATATCCAATCCCTAAGAATTTATGCTGCCTCCAGGCCACCTCTACAAGAAACACTGAAGAAAGTATTAAACACAGAAGAAAAGGAAAACAGAATGACAACATTCTTCACTAGAGTACAGGGAAAAGATTGAAAACACACATGAATCAACCCAAAGACCAAAAGAAAGACAACAAACAAACAGGAACAACAACAGCTCTATAAGAATACCATGACAGGGATAAATTATCACATTTCAATAATTAGCCTGAATGTGAATGGACTGAATGCACCACTGAA
>JAPVLO010005236.1:0-11301 GCA_027257055.1 Cephalopachus bancanus | reverse complement strand
TTGGTTATTCTGTTCCTCCTTTTTTTTTCTTTGCCATTTTTGACTAATTAAATATTTTTAAAAATTCTATTTTTAATTTTGTTACTGGCATTTTAGCTAAACTTTTTTGTGTAATTTTAAAGTGTTTTCTCTAGGAATAATAATATATTCTAAGTTTTAATGCAGTGCTTAAAACTTACTATTTCACATAAAATGTAAGATTTAAGTGGTTCCTCAAGTAGAAAAGCATTCTTTTAATAATTTTAGAAGCATGACATGGAAATTCTTACCTTTAAATAATAGAACTTTTAAGGGCATAGATCTACTATAGCTCCATTGCAGCTCAAGGTAGAGAAGAGGTTAATCTGATTAGATTTGTGGATGGTTTTTGTCTAATAGTGTTTTTAAGAGAACTGCACTGTTGGAAATATCAACAACTTGGACTAAAAGGGATGGAGTTAGTTAACAATAAAAAAAAATTGAAAAGAGACCTTTGGACCTCTAAATATACTGGGAAGAAAGTAGGCTGAGATATATGCTCTTTGCTTCATAATTTTATCTGTCAGTCCTGGATAGGGGACAATTAAGATTAGTTCTGGGAATGTCTCATAATTCACTTGATGAACTTATTATTTAAGGCACATTGTAAACCCTGATAATTTTACAATTTAAAGTAGGCCACACAGAATAAGACATTGACAAATTCATTTGAGGAAACAATATTTCAATTTCCTTAATAAGTGTTTTTACCAGATCTCTACTAACAACATTTATAAATAAATAATGATGGACATACTAACTGTAATTATAAACATAAGAGGATGCATTTTAAAAGTTTCAGAATTGCCTATTAACATTTACTAATTTTGGGTGTTTAAAATCCTACTTTTCCAGAGCCTACTAATGAGACACTTAATGAACAACAAAACTGTCATATATCTTCTTGAGAAGATTAGAAATATCCATTAATTCACTAAAATTAAGAAGGGAATAGTTACATATGGGATACTAATTATAAAATGCATTCTTTATTTCAATGAAAATGTTCACAGTCTTTTTGGAATATGTCTGCAACATTTGCTAAAACCATTTTTTTTCCTCCTGGTGGTGACAGCCAGTCTGTTTAAGCTTATGACATATAATTTTCCAGACACTCTTTTTAGAATGCTCAATAATATCATTTGGATGTGGATCAAGACATGTGCAGATGCTGAAGTCCTACTTAAAGCTGCATAGCAAATAAGAAACCTCATGAAAGTGCCCTTTTGCAGTTCATATTTTTGAAAGATGGTCAATTATTGGGCTGAAATGATAAAGTGTAAGCAATAGTATAATTTAAAAAATTATATCTGTATGCTATCTCCTTGTATGCAGAATAAACTAAAACTCTGAAGCATTTTAATGGGTAATTCAGACTAAATCTTTTTGAATTAAAAAAATACATCCATGTAGTTTGAATTACATAGAGTTGCCT
Source organism: Cephalopachus bancanus (assembly GCA_027257055.1). NCBI lineage: Eukaryota > Metazoa > Chordata > Mammalia > Primates > Tarsiidae > Cephalopachus > Cephalopachus bancanus. The sequence goes on along the minus strand of JAPVLO010005236.1, from coordinate 9,848 downwards.
AGAGTTTTCTAGTTATATAGAATGTGTGTATATATGTAAGATGTGCTTGTACATGCATCTGTGTGTGTAGCATGTGTATCAAATCTAGAAGAAATTTTGTAAAAGGTGTTACTTTGGATTTGATCTTATCATCAGAATCTTGATTCTAATTGTCAATATGCTCAATCCTAGAGTCTATATCAGGGTTTCTCAGCTTCAGCACTGACATTTTGGGTTCTGTAGGGATGAACCGCCCTTTCCATTATACGATGTTTAGCAGCATCCCTGACTTATACCCACTATACCAATAGCAACCTCCCTTTGCAGTGACAATAAGAAACGTCCCCAGATAGTGTTCAATGTACCATTCATTGAGAATGAAGGAGTGGGAGGATTTCAAAAGTGTACCTGATTGAGAACCATTGGTCTATATATAACCTTGGGGTTATAATCTGCGTGTTCTAAAAGAGATAATAAGGACAGCTAAGCACCAAAAATAATCACTTATTTTCACTTGTGTTTGATCAAGAAGTTAGTTGGAATCTAGAGGATAACACAAATCATTCTCTTCTACTCATCAAGTTCTCTTTCAGTTCATACAGAGTTACACTCAGTGGGTAGCTCTTCTCTCATTCTGCTGTAGTTAAAGCTGGGAATACTTTCCTAGTTCCATGCTCATTGGAAAGTGTTGGGTTTTATATTCCTCATATTGGAAAACTTAAGACATACAATTTTTTCTTTTTTTCTTTTTTTATAATCAATATTTTTTATTATGATATTGTGGGGTACAGTTAAGGGTTAGGTATACAAATATGCTTTGTTCAGGCACCCTTGTTGATAAGAGGTGTCTCCCCATCCCCAGATAGATATTTACTACTGTTAATCCCATCTCCTTCCCCTCTCCCCCATAGTTTCCCACCACTGTCAGTCATTTTCTTATAGTATTATGTTGGGTGTTCAAGGTCCACTATATGAGTGAGAACATTTGATACTCAGATCTTTGTTTCTGTGAGAGATCACTCAGTATTATAGACTCTAGTTCCATCCAGGTTGCTGCAAAATTCATGATTTTGTTCTTTTTTATGGCTGCGTAGTATTCCATCGTGTATATGTACCACATTTTTTAAATCCAGTCCTCTTTTGATGGACAGTATGGTTGCTTCCAGGTTCTTGCTATTGTGAACAATGCTGCGATAAACATACATGTGCAGGTTGTATCTTTTTTATAGAGTGATTTGAGTTCTTCAGGGTATATTCCCAGTAGGGGGGTTGCGGGGTCATATGGGAGGTCAATATTTAGAGCTTTTAGGAATCGCCATACTGTTTTCCACAGCGTTTGCACTAGTTTGCTCTACCATCAACAGTGTAGAAGTGTTCCCTTTTCGCCACACCCTCTCCAGCAACTGTTATTTTTTGTTATTGATAATTGCCATTCTGACTGGAGTTAGGTAGTATCTCGACAAATACAATTTGATCTTTTTAATATTGATTGTCTATTTTCCACTGCTTATATGTAACTTTATGCTGAAGGAACAATTTTTCCTTGGGGATAAGAATAGGTAAAGCCAAAGGGAGTGAAAGGTTTAGTATATCTTATCATTCCACATAAAAATAATATTAATAGGGGACTTTTTAATTTTAATAAACTAGATCTGGAGCCAGCAAATATTTTATTTAAAGAACCAGAATGCAAATATTTTAGGATTTGCAATGGTCTTATTCACAACACTGAACTCTGCTTTTGTCACACTAAAACATCCTCTGTTACTGCATAAACAAATGGACATGATTGTATATTAGCAAAACTTTACCAAAAAGTTGCAGTTGAATTTGACCTGTGGACCACAGTTTGCTAAAGGCTGATCTAGAAACCAGCAATAACTTTCATCCTTCTTTGTGTTCTTCCTTTACCCCATATACCTGACTTTTCTTATGTGGTAATCAATATTCAAATTTCTATTTCTAATACCTATTTAGTTATAAATAAATGTATGCCATCTATTTGCTTTTTAGAAATAGAGTTTTGAGACAAAAATATATATGATAAATAATATATTGTTTAATTTTTCTTGGTTTTGTGCTTTATAAAATTGTATTGTACTCTTGTAAGAACTACTGTAAAAACATGTAAATTATGAAAACATTTAAAGAGTTGTTATTGATATAAGTTAATTAGTAGTAAGATGATCTCCAACTTACAACTGGTTCTACTTAAAAATTTTTAAATTTTATGATGGGTTTATTGAGATGTAATTCCATTGTAAGTTGAGGAGCATCTGAATTCATAATGATTCGACTTATGATTTTTCCACTTTACAATGGATTTTTTTGAATGTTAAATGCATTTTTGACTTATGATATCTTTGACTTACGATGGTTTTTTTTTTTTGAGTCGGAGTCTCACTCTGTAGCCCAGACTGGAGTGCAGTGGCCGCTCCCGGCCACCGCAGCCTCGACCTGCTGGGCTCCGGCGATCCTTCCGCCTCAACCTTCCGAGTAGCCGGAATTACAGGCGCGCGCTACCACGCCCGGCTAATTTTTTGATTTTATTGTAGAGATGAGTTCTTGTCTGCCCAGGCGGATCTCGAACCCGCGGGCTCGGGCAATCCACTCACCTCAGCCTCCCAAAGGCGCGAGATTACAGGCTGAGCCACCCAGCCCGGCTACGATGGTTTTATGGAGATGTAACACTTGTAAATCAAGGAGGATCGTAATTTCTTACTTGTATCTTTACATTTGATATCTTTCTACTGTTCACTTCAGCATACTTTTGATTCATCAAGAAAGAATGAATACATTTTTAATAAGCATATTAGAAGGAACAGTAATTACAGTATTATAAGATGGTTTTTTTTAGACAGTATCAATTGTAGAGAAAAATTTATTGGTAATTAGGTAGATATGCAAAGTTTTGCCTTCCATTTTATTCTATCATAAATTAGGCCTTCTGTAATCATTTCCATATAATGATTAGTATCATGAAGCATCAAGTTAAAGAGTGATATATTACTACAGTAACTTTGAAAGAATTAAGATTAACTCCAGAACTGATAAGCTTACTGGAAATCAATTCACTCATAAGATACTCCTATATAAAATCAGTACAAAAAAGAAAAACCCAAAGAATCAAAACTTGACTCACATTTTTAAAAAATTTAAAATATTTTATTTGGGAAGGAAAAATTGCAATTTAGGATTTGGGGCATACATACAGAAAAGGTGTTACTTTGGTAGGTACAAAGAACAAAGGGAGTTAGAGGTTTGAGAGAGAGAGACAGAGAGGGGGGCAGAGAGAGAGAGAGAGAGATAGAGAGAGAGAGACAGAGAGAGAAAGAGGAGAGACGTTAAGTGTTAAGTATTGCTTTGGCAAAGTTCATTGGCACTAGTAAGGTTTGGGAGAACTAGGTAGCTCTGTTTGGTGAGTGATAGTAGTGGTAAAACTATTCTGTTAGATAAAACTGGTTTCAGGTTACAGTAGACAGTTTTAGCAGCTAGGCTTTCAGAGAATACCATTGTTAGAAAAATGTTGTTTTTTAAATTTTTTTATTTTAAAGATGTGGGGTACAATTCAGGATTAGGCATACAAATGGCCATTGTACAGGTAAAGTTTGGGCCTCGCTTTGGCCCCACTTCTCCTGGTTTGAGATCAGGTACCCTTAATGATGAAGTGTGCGCCCCTAGCAGTTTCTCACTACTGCCAATCCTTTTCATATAGTATTATGATAATTAATCAGGGTTTGCTTATGAGTGAGAACATGTGGTACTCAGTTCTTTGTTTCTGTGATAGATTATTGAGTATTACAGACTCCAAATTCATCCAGGTTGCTGCAAAGTTCATAATTTTGTCCTTTATGTCTGTGTAATATTCCATCATGTATATATATCACATTTTTAAATCCAGTCCACTTTAGATGGGTAGTGTGGTTGGTTCCATTTTTTTGCTATTGTGAACAATGCTGCAATGAACATGTATGTACAGGTATCATTTTTATAGAGTGATTTGAGTTCCTCTGTGTATATTCCCAAAAGGGGATTGTGAGGTCATATGGAAGGTTGATTTTTAGCCCTTTCAGGAATTGCCACAATATTTTCCACAGAGGTTCTACTAGTTTATACTCCTACCAACAGTGTAGAAGTGTTCCTTTTTCCCTGCACCCTCTCTAGCATCTGTTGTTTTTTGAGTTATGATGGCCTTCCTGAATGGAGTTAGAGATGGTATCTTAGTGTGGTTTTGATTTACATTTCTTTGATGATTAGTGAGGCTGAGCATTTTTTCATATATCTGTTGGCTGCTTGTATGTCTTGTTTTGAGAAGTGTCTATTCATATCTTTTGCCCACTTTTTAATAGAGATGTTTGTTCTTTTATTTTTGGCATGTTTGAGTTCCTTGTAGATCCTAGATGTTAGGCCTTTGTCAGATATACAAAAACAGTTGGCAAATGTTTTTTCCTATTCTGTGGGCTGTCTCCCTGCTCTCTTAGGCATATAGACCAATGGAATAGGATAGACATTCTGGAAGCAAAACATCAATTTCTCAACCAACTCGTTTTCAACAAAACCTCCACTAACAACTTCTGGGAAGAGGAGAACTTATTCAGTACATGGTGCTGGAAAAACTGGTTGACCACATGCAGAAGATTAAACGAGATCCCTATCTATCACCATATACAAAAACCAACTCTAAATGGATCGAAGATCTAAATGTAAAACATCAAACTATAAGAACCTAAGAAAATGCAGGAGGTATTCTTATGGAAATTGGAACTGGCAACCAATTCCTCATCAAAATCCCAAATGCCCATGTCATAAGAGATAAGATAGGCAAATGGAACCTTATCAAACTGAAAAGCTTCTGTAAAGCAAAAGAACAGTGTTATGTGCACTATAAACACTTTCCTCCTTGACCTCTCAATTCTGTTTAAGTATGAAAAGAATGAGCTGATTTGCATTAAAAACTTTCACAGGTTAAAAGTAAAACATTGTAATTGTAACAGAAGAATTACTTGTTTGTTGAGTATATATATATATATTTGTAAAAGTTCACCAGGAAAACTTCAGTTTGAAAGAGACTAAATGCTAATCTGTGAAACAAGGAAATAATTCTAACAAAGCAACAAATAGTTGCATTTTTTTGTTTCTAGAATTGTTTAGCTTTTCCTCCTTTACTCTTCCTCTCCAACACCCAAGCAGAGAGTGCCTAGTCAAGCTCATGGGTAGCAGCTGAGGTCGTTCAAGTTGATTTTTGGGAAATTGAATATTCAAGAAAATGTAAAATTCAACACAAGACCATAACACTACTCAATGCATTTATTGCCAAATATAAAATATAATTTCTATTTAGTTACAACCAACTGCAAAAGGCCATACTATCAATGGCCAAATGCTAGGCATTACAAAAGTGAAAACTTATAAATCAAATGTAATTGATGTAAAAAATATGGGACCACAATGGAGTGCTAACACTCCCTGAATGACAACTTTAAATAGCTTCTCTAAATTGGCCTGTTGCCATAGGGTTAATAACAGCTCCATAACTATGGATGGGTAATTTTACAGCCTTTCCACATTCTGTCTGCAGCATTTAATGTGATTTCTGTTTTAGGGCTCTGATCTCCTGACTGTGAATAAGTAATGTGAATGCATAAATAGATTTTAACAAAAGTATAAAATAGCATGTGGCAAATTGGGAGATTCATTGGGGAAGGGTTGGAGGGTCATACAGATTGTTAATGGTTCAAAAAACAATTTTTATCCAGCTAATTCATTTATTGACTTGTTTTCCAAAAGAGCTCAATGTGTAATCATTTCACAGAGTCTGTTTTTTCTAAAATATTAGTCTTAAAAGAGATAGACCACATCGAGTCTAACTCTAAAACATTTTCATGCTAACTCAAAGAAAAAGAGGTTTTGCTAGTGCTCTTTAGGAAAAAATCCTTTTTGATTTCTTTTTTTCTTCTTTCTTTTCAGCAAGAACAGAGTCAAATATGTCTGTAATGTTACTTTAGGACATGTGAGAAGCACTTTTTGGCCATAAAAATTCCTTCTTAATTAGCTGAATTATCTTTGACATTCTATGCTGAGAAATTCCCTGCTTTATTTTAGGCTTTAACTGCCCTGCGAATGGAAACATTAAACAGTCATTTATACTAATGAGTGATTCATTTATCTTATTATGTGCATCACTTTTTCCTAACAACAGTATGGTTAATACATATTGAATACTCTTACATGTTCTAAGCACTTCATGTCTTATTTCATTTCTTCCTCACTCTAGTGTTATAAATGTGCTAGTTATTGTATTCCCATTTATACAGGCAAAAACTGAGACTGAGAGTAGTAAGCAGTCTTGTCCAACATCACAGAGGTAGTAAGAGGCAAACCTGAGACTCCATTCATATCTCTAACTGCAGTGTTCATGCTCCTAAATACTACAATAAGATGTTAGGGAAAGAAGGAAAGAAGAAAAAAAATAGCATTAGACACTGATGGAGACAATATGGAGTGAAGTTCAGGAGTGGGCAGATAAGAACACTGGAAAAAGATCCTGGCCCCTTTGTTGTATGAATATTTGCTTTTTTTAATTTTTGGTAATACTGACCTACGACTAGGCATTGAATGATGCCTCAGTTATAAGGTAGTACAGGGTTTTTATTTTATTTTATTTTATTTTACTTTTGAGTTGGAGTCTCACTCTGTCACCCAGGCTGGAAGGCAGTGGCACGCTCCTGGCCACTACAGCCTCCACCTGCTCAGCTCCGGCCATCCTTCCGCCTCAGGCTTCCAAGTAGCTGGAACAAGGGCGTGCACTACCATGCCCGGCTAATTTTTGATTTTTACTGTAGAGATGAGGTCTTGCCAAGTTTTCCAGGTGGATCTCGAACCCACGGGCTCAGGCAATCCTCTAGCCTCGGCCTCCCGAAGTGCTGGGATTACAGGCTAAGCCACCGAGCCCAGCTAGCACAGGGTTTTTAAACTGTATTATAACTTACTAGTGGGTCATGTAGTCAATTTAGTGGATTATGAGCAACATTTTTGAAAGGCTGGCACAATATTAGGAGATTTTTATTAAAAGATGTCAACCCATAACATGGGAGTTGAACAATGTTAAGGACCAGTGATCAGAAAATGAGCATTTCTCAAGGTATTTACTCACAGATATGCAATAATACATGTATAACAGTGGATACTGGGGTGGTCTTCTCAACACCCATCCCACTGCTGTTCCTTTGTGTGGCAGTGTGAAGTTTTGGGGATTTATCATAGCTCCAGGGGCAAAAAGTGATTAATTTCAGCAATTTTTTGTAATTCTCCACAGAATTCACGTCATAATTATTTTAGGCTCCCAGATCTCTGTTAAGCAGCCTATAAGATTCTCTAGAGGGAAGAGTTATGCATGTGAATAAAATCAAATAATAGAAAATAATAGAGTGCATCCTAGGGATTTGTAGCATGAACAACATACACTAGAACTAGTGCTGAGGCCACTTGCAATTTGTATGTGAGACATTTGGTGGAAGGGATGTTATATATGCAATATCTTGGCTGAATAGGCTTTGATCTCTTCACAGATGGCTCTCTGAATTTTAGGCTTATAGTAATAATAGCTAACTAATACTTATAAGGCATTTGACTTTATGTCAAGGACTAGTCTGATAAGTTTACCTACATTTATTATTTAATCATCATGGCAAGCCTATAAGCTTGAGGGCTCTTTTGCAGATCAAAAGATGAGCAGAGAGTCAGGTCATGTGTCCGGGATCCACAGAAAGCATGAGGAAGAGTGAGGTCCAACACCAGGCTGTTTGGCTGTATAATCTGTGCTCCTGCACACAATGCTATGCTGACCATCATACAATCAGGGCCTTATTATTATATGATTTACTTTTATATTAACACAATTAGCATTTCATTGTGAAACAAAGTGCAAGAGAAATTGACTTACAGTTGGCAGTGTTGAGGTTTTCAACTCAAAGTGTGTGTGCATTTAAAAAAAAGCTTTATGAAACATGACCTTTTTTGCATTTTGGACAAATGTAACTTTTTTTTTTTTTTTTTGAGTTGGAGTCTTACTCTGTCGCCCAGACTGGAGTGCAGTGGCCGCTCCCGGCCACCGCAGCCTCGACCTGCTGGACTCCGGCGATCCTTCCGCCTCAGCCTTCCAAGTAGCTGGAATTACAGGCATGTGCTACCATACCCGGCTGATTTTTTTTTTTTATTTATTGTAGAGATGAGGTCTCGCTGCCCAGGTGGGTCTCGAACCCGCGAGCTCAGGCAATCCACTCACCTCAGCCTCCCAAAGGCGCGGGATTACAGGCTAAGCCACCGAGCCCGGCTCAAATGTAACATTTTTGGAAGAAACACAATTGCCTTTTAATAAATTATTATGTTATAGAAGGAGGGAAAGAATGAAGCGAAAAATATAGAGGCATAATCATGCTAAACTGTTGGATACAGAATGTGAATAGTCATCATCAAGAAAATCTTGACTATTGTCAGGGTTTGATCAGAAAAGCTGACCTAGTAAATATGATACAAAATAACGATATCTTATAGGGTTTAGACCTATGTAACTAAGGGTCCTAGCTGAGATATCTATGCAAGAACTTGGGTCTGGTGGTGGTTTTGACATTGCTTTAGGTCAGCCAGGCTGTCTGTTGTAAAGGAAAGTAGGACATGAACTAGGTAAGAGCAAGAGCAAACTGGAAACTCAGTTGATCTCTCATCACCTCTAAGCCCACTAATATGGGTGACCTGCTAGAGAAGCTGGCACCCTTTGTCAAAGAGCCATACATGCACCTGGCCCAGCTTATAGAGTAGCAGAACGAGACACAGTGGAGGCAGGAGATGCTGTAGGCCTGGCTGTTATCCCAAACCAACAAGGTGAGCTTGACGCAGATCAGCAATCAGGTGAGTGAGCTACTGCACCCTTACAACAACCTCTAAGATGTAAAAAAGGAAAAAGGAAGGAAGGAAGGGAGGAAGGAGGGAAGAAGGGAGGAAGGAAGGGATTGAAGGAAAGAAGGAAAGAAGAAACAAGGAAGGACGAAAAAGAAGAGAAAAATGGAAGGAAAAGAAGAAAAGGGGTTGCTCTCTCCCTTCTGTTTTCCAAATATCATGCAAATTTTTATTGTGGCCAACCCCAGTCAGAACCACACAAGAAGGGAATTTTAGGAAATGTAGTCACAGCTTTTCTAAATTGATATGGTAAAAAGCCACTGCAATTCAAATTGGTAAATTCTGATTTCTTTTAAGCTTTATCTCTGAGAGACAAAGTTAAGTGCAAGACTTTAAAATGGATGTTATTTCAAATATATTTTATCGAGGTATAAAACCCAATGGAAATAGCAAAGCTTATGTGTTATGGGTGATTATATTCTTGCACATGAAAAAAATAAAACTTTCAAAATTTAAAAGACATTTGCAAACACAGCCTGTGAAACTTGCTGAGTTTTTTCAAAGAAGAAAAATATTTCTTTCTCTTTTTTTTAACAGTTGTTACTGAGAAGTCCTTAGTAGAGACAAGCTTAATTGCATCAAGTTTGTGTTTCAAAGAGAAGTATTTCATCAATGCTAAAACTTTTTTTTTCTGTAAGTACAGGTAAGGTACTTGGGATTTTACTGATGAAGCAACCTATAGGTTAAAATTGCACTATTTATTAATAGTTTACCTTTACAAATATGAATTATTGCAGACTATGTAGAAGCAATAGCATTATGTGAATTACAGCTGATGTGAATGTCATGCTCCAAGTTAATGACAGCATCAATTTTGCAAGTTGCAAAATTTTAATCCAGAGATATATGATGAGATGATTTTATGAAGATTTCTTGTGTTTAAATTTAATATTTAATTAAGTCACAACTGGACA
>JAPVLO010005235.1:0-11330 GCA_027257055.1 Cephalopachus bancanus | reverse complement strand
GCCCATGAAGAGTGGACATTTTATGGGAAACTGATAACTTTGTGAGCTTACGTCTAAAACCTACGGCACCCTCAAACACTGCTAGTGGGAAAATGAATCCATACATTTAATTTAAAAGTGCATTATCCCACACAGTCTTCTGAAGTGCAGACATCCAGAATTCTCTAGGAAGGCTTAACTTGAGACTCTTGGGAGTTCCCTCTTCCACTGGTTGGTACTATAATTCTTTCACAACCAACTCTCCTGTTTTGGATTAAGATTTGCCCTCTGTAGACATCCCCTTACCTTGTAGGAGACACCGACACCTCCCCAGAAGATGACCAGGAGAGGAAGGGAGTTTGGGGGTTATCCAGAGACTGAGTTGGTCCCATAATAAAGACAGGGCATTTGTCAGGGGAAAAGAAGGGAAGAGAGTGTGCTACAGCACACAACCCCTTCCTTATCATTACTATTAACCCTGCAATTACTTGTGGAGTATTTCTGGTCCTGAGTTAAATCTAAACCAGTGTAATAGCTCCAAGACTTTCACTGAGCTTAGTTACTTTATGGGCGTCTCCCTCTCCGTCTCCCTCCCACACGGGGTCTTCCCGGTGTGCCGGTGTGTGTGGGCTGGGGGCGCGGGCGAGTGTGTGGGGTGCTTTGGGTGGGTGTGGGTGCGTGTTTGTGGTGGTAGGGTGTTGGGGTGAGGGTTGGGGGTGTGGAGGGGTGTGTTTCTCTCCCTCTGTGTTTCCGTCCTTCTGCATGCCAGCAGGCGGCTGGGTGGGTAGGTGGGTTGGCTGCCGTAGCGCGCTGGGCGAGGGAGTGTTTCCTGGGGTCCTTGTGCCCCCACCGCCCGCCCCCTCCCCGCTCTCCCGGGATGAGGAATTGCGCGCTGCTGCCACCCTGAGGTGGAACGGGCGACCCCATGACTGCTGTCCGAGGACACCACGGGGCCTGGCGGCCCGTGTGACTTGGACTCTGGGAGGAAAGGGGGTGGCAGGGCTGGGTAGCTTGGTATGGTCGGGTCAGCGCCGGGTTCACGGGTGGCTGGCTAGGGTCAACGGGTGCCTCGCGGGAGGGGGGCGGGGGTCCGGAGTAGCTGTCGGGCTGGCCCGTGGCATCAAGGAGTCCCGGGAACCAGGAAGCTGGATCAGGAGCCCCCTCAGACCACCCCAGCCCTGCCCGAGGGTAGAGGACAGAGGGGAACCCTGGGATGCTGGCCTTCGGGAGAGGAACTGCAGCGGGGTCTCTCAGGACTTGTGACAACCCTGCCCTCCGGGACTGAGTGAGAATCTGGCCCCCCGACTCAGCGGCCAGACTCCATGCGTGCTGAGCATGCGTGCACAAGGCGCGGCGGTGCGCATCCCGGCGGGCGACGGGGTGGAGGCGCCAGGGTGCAGCCTCCCAGCCAGCTGCCGGGCGTCCCCCCGCAGAGCCCACCCGCGGCCTCACGAGCGACTCCGCTTCCTACAGTCCCCGCGTGGCTGCGTCGGACAGCGGCCCGCAGGCTCTTGGGGCTCCGGGAGGCGAGCGTTGACGTCTTCGGCCATACCTCCCTGGACGCACCAGATCTCATCTGCTCTCGGAGCCTAAGCGGGGTCGGGCCCTTTAGTACTTGGATTGAAGACCCCCCAGAATCCCGGGTGCTGCAGGCCTTTGGCCTCCCTCTCCGCGCCGTATCTTTGGCACCTCCCTTCCCGAGACTCGCCGGCCCTCTTCCCCGCCCGCCTCCCCCGACCCCGACCCCCGCCCTCACGTCGCTGGTGGGCGGCCTGGGGGCTCTGGCGCCGCGCCCGCCGGTTGGACCATCCCGATCCTCCGCCCTGACTCCCTTGGTGCCGCCGCCCTGCCGCCCTGATTCCCTTGCAGCCACCAGCTCGACGGGTGTACAGGATTTCGCGCCCCCGTAGGCGGGGATTTCCTCCCCCGCGCCCTGCTGTCCCCACCCATGACCCCGGAGCCCCAGACACCGCCTCGGGCCGCTCCAACCCTGCTGGTCTGTGTGAGGGAGGGGAGGGGAGGGGAGGGGGGCGCTGGCAGCAAAGGTGTCTGTCCACCACCTTGCCACCCCGGGACTGTGCTTCCCCCGGAGAGGGGGAGGACAGTTCATCCCTTTGGGGTAGGACAGTCCCTTCCCGGGGGGGAGGCCCGGGGCCAGGAATACCGGCTCGGCGCACCTAGATCCTCTGCTCACAAGCTTCCTGCGCACTAGAGTCCCGAAGACACGCGTGCCAGGGAAGAGGGCCGCATGTCCCTTGGGGGCGTTCCAGGATACTGTGCCCTGGAGCCAGGCCATGGCAGTGGCATGCTGGCAGCTCCCCGCACTCGCCACGAGGACAGAGAATGACAGGACCGGCCAAGGAATGGACCCCAGACACACCCCTTAGCACAATCCCCATGATGGAGACGCAGTCCGCGGGGCCGCTGGTCCTGCCGGGGCAGCCCTGCCACCTTGGCCTGGCACAGCACCTTCAGATCTCCTCTGGCCTGCTGGAAGGTGCGATCGTGCCCAAGACATCTGTCTTTCTGTGGCGCGCTCGCTGTGTCCGTGGGTCCTTGGGCTCGCTGTTGTTTGTGCGACTTGTCCCCCCCCGCCTGTCGTCCCTCTCTAGGTGTCTCTTTTGCTTTTAGACCCTTGGTATGGGCGTCTCCCTCCCACCCGTGGTCTTCCCTGTGTGCGAGCGTGTGAGGGTGAGTGTGCGTGGGGTGGGGGCTCGGACAAGTGAGTGGGGTGCTTCGTGTGGGTGTGGTTGCGTGTCTGTGTGGGTATGGTATTGGGGTGAGGGTTTGGGTGTGAGTGTGGGTGTTTCTCTCCGCCCAAATACAAACCTCCCTGTTTGGCGTCCCAGCTGTCCACATGTGCTGCTTTTCTGGGGAGCAGCTCAGCAGGCTCTCTGAGTCTGTGGAAGAGGAGGCTGTTGGAAAACTGAGGGTGGGAGCTTGTTGCTGAGGATTTTGGCCCCTGAGAGCTTCAGTTTCACCTCAAGTCCCTCATGTTAAAGCCCCACCAACTGTCCCAACCTGGGAGTGGCATCAGCAGTGAAAGAATTCAGGTCTCCCAGTGCACTTGAAGAACTTGTAATGATGAAGGCAGAGTGAATAAAAACTCATCTCCATCCTCTCTTTGTTTCCTACACTTGCCAAATTAATGTAGTAGGCAGAACAATAAGACGATGGATGCAGATTTGTGTCAACACAAGTTGAATCCATGTTGGATATGGCCATTTTGGGCTTATGGTACAGGTTAATTCTTGGTAAGATTTGGAAATAGGGATTTTCCCACTTTCCTACCTTCCTGTGTCTTTTACTACTCTCACTAAACTGTCCTTTCCAGTGTCATGTGGGAGAAATCATTCTACACAATCTGTCCTCAGGGATTTCGTCACTAGAATAATGAGTGAAATATTTGATCTTTAACTATTCATAGACTTTGTGAGGTATGGCAGCTATAAGATGCTAATATCAAAATAATTTGCCTCAATTACATTTTGCCTGGGGAAAAGGACATTCTTGAAAATCCTATGGTGAGCTATAAAAATAAATATCTTAAACTGAAAGACGAAGAACATAAAGTTCACTTTATCTACCACAGGTAAAAATGTACCATTTTTTGACTTTTTCTCCAAAACTATGAAAATGTTAAAGGTATAAGTACAATTTGGAGAAGGAAGTTTTTGTACAATATTATCATAAGAAATTTTACTTTTATTTTTTCTTTCTTTTTCTTTAAACATGATTTCTACTATTGTCGAGGATGGTGTGGAGTGGCGAAATTATAGCTCACTGGATTCTTGAACTCCTCGGTTCAAGTAATCCTCCTGCTTCAGCCTCCCTAGGAGTTGAAACTATAGCCACCACCACAATCAACTAAGCTTTTATTTCTTATTTTTTAGTGACCAGTTCTTGCTCTGTTGTCTGGGAACTCTGGTCTTAAGTGATACTCCTTCCTCATCACCCAAAATGATCTGTTGACAAGCAAAAGCCACCAAGCACAGCTTAAAAAATGTCTCTAATAATACAAAAATGCATTATTTTTACATGACTCTGTCATTAACTGAAAATAAATTTAAATTCTATATTATATTTGTAAATGCATTGAAAATGTATATTTACAATAGATACCAATTTTAAAATACTGCTTTATGTTATCTGGATCATAATGAGTCATTTCAGTTACACATCACAACATAGTGTAATAGACATAAAAGGATACTTTAAATTAAAAAAAAATGAACATCCTACTGCAGGGTAAAGGTATAAAGTGATTTAAGATTATTGTCATTCCCAAGAAAAATGGATTCCATGGCAAACACAAATAAAATTCCAAAGTGTCATTTCCGTTATACCTAGTAGCTACATGGCAAAATTTATATAGGAATCAAGCAGACTGAGGCCCTAAAAATAAGGAACATAAGACATCTAGTGTGCTATTGAAAGATACTGACAAATGCAGCATTGGGTCTACATGTTTTTACAGAATGTAATGTGAGGAGAATAAATGTGTACATAGCAAGAATGGGAGTTAAGCAAAATCAAGATCACCTTTAACTCTCATGTTGCTAACAGCAATGAGTAACCTTGAGTTTCTGAGTTGATTTGAGGCAGAGAATAAGACCAAAACCCACTCAAGGCAGTCAGTCATATTTTAAAACAAGCAAACACCCTACATGATGCTAGTTTCTCAAGGAGCTATCCTCTTAAACAAAGTGGTAAAAAAAAAATTGCAGTTAAAAAAAAACCAAAGGGATGCCAAGAAAAACAGAATAATCAAATTAGCTGTTACAAAGCTCAACATATGATGCAGTAAGTATGACAAGATTTCTCTGTTAGTGACAAAGCAGTCTAGAGGCAGGCAGGAGCCCTTGGTGTGCGAGTGGCAAAGCAAGAAATTTCATATGTTGCTCTGTCAAAGTACTGCCTCCAGAGGGAAAACAAGCCTCACAATAAACAAAAGATAGGGTCTTGGTCTTAGAAATAATGGGAAAGTAAGAATGATTGTGTCCCATTATCAGCAGGGAGCCCTAAGACTGGAATGTGGTCACATGTGTGGCCTGGAGCACCTAGGATGAGCTGCCAGTGTGCTGAGTTATGGAAAAATCCACAATGAGGTTGTGGGAAATAGAGTCTGTAAAGAAGTAATTAAAAGCTCCAGAGCGTGGGGCCCTGATTCAATAGGATTATTTCTTATCAGAATCAAAACCAGAGAGGTGTCTTTTTCCTTCTCTCTCTCACTGTCTCCTCAAGCCCCTGTGCAAAATCCCACTGAACACAAGGTGAGAAGGTGACTGTCGACAAATCAGGAAGAAGGGCCTTGTCAGAAAAATGAAGCTTGACTTTGGCATGTCCAGCTACCGGAAATGTGAAAATGTATGTCTGTCATTTAAGCCATGCAGCCTAGCGCATTTTGGTGTGGCAATCTACTACACCACCCACCTTCTCTCTGAGGAGGATCAGTCTTAGTACGCACCTCATGGGTGTCGAGATGCAGTTTTGCATTGCTTCTTCCCATTGATCTGGCTCTGATGAAGAAAGAGGACTCGGGTTTAATCCTGTTTGCTTTCACTAAACACGTTTTCTCTTGATCATGAAGTTGTTTGCGTGTTGTATTTTCTGATCAGAATTTCATCAAACTGAAAGAACGACTTGCTTGTTATTAATTCTGTGTATATTCATGTTTGATGCTAGAGGGGACGTTGCATAGTCACTATCTCAACAACCTCCCTGTGTCATAGGTGAGATCACTGTCACCTACAGGTCTGGTCACAGTATTATTAAGAGTATCCCAGCCCGGAGCAGCAGAAACCAGGTATCTCTGTGCTCCTGCTGCCTCTTGCTACCCCATGGGTATGACAACTGCCCAATCAGGAGTGATGGCATTTGAACAGATGTCTACTCTGGCCATCAGTAGACCTACTGCCTCTATGGAATCCTGTCATGAGCAGACAAGAGTGCTGGGCATAGATATCCCATGTGGCTCCAGCCTGAAGAGATGCTGGGAACAGTTCATGTAGCTGTTTTGTCCTGTGACTACACACCACTGAGCTACCTATGCTGCTCTGGCTGACAAGAGTCACCAGGGGAAAAATTGCCTGTGTTGAGCTTTAGGGACAACACCTGGTGCTCTATTTTTCTGAGAACCCACTAGGGTCACTGAGCACCTCAGCTATGGGTGGGTCACTGCTCAAACCAGTGGGAACATGAGGGAGGGTTCTGAGCCTCCTGACCCTCAGGATCCAGAGTGGGGAAGAGGCCATGGAGTGGAGTACCCATTGCTGATGTTAAATGTTCACAGTCAATTTATCAAATTTAAAATCATATATTAAACCAACAGTTACATCTATTTCTATATAAATGTACATATTATCATGTAGCTAAATCGATACAGGAACAGAGATAAGTGGCCACAAGTGATCAATCCTTTTGAGATATGAGTGGTGAGCAGAATTTTGAGGGGCGATTTAATCACTCATAAATGGAAAAAAAATGTGAAGATCTTTGCCTTGCATTTCCACCTGGGGCAGTTGTGAGGGGGGACAGGATGCTTAGAGTCAATGCAGCCCTCTTGTTACCATGAGGCACTGAGCCCAAGTCTAGAAAACCAAAGTGGTGAGGGGCAAAGCAGAATTGTAGAAAGAACCTAGGTCCTTTTCTGCTGTCACCAAGCAGCTGCAAAAAACTCTAAATATTCCAACTTTTGACTTCCTATCTTTGCTTAAGCCATTGCTATTCTTTCTTTCAATTGTTTCTAAAATTATTTTAATTTATCCAAAACAGGTACTCAAGAAAAGGAGCTTGGCTGGAAATCTGGCCCACTCTTTTGGGGAAAAAACACACTTAATTATAGGTGTGTGTGTGTATGTGTGTGTGTGTGTTTGAGGGAGTCTGAGGCATGAATGGCAGGAACCATGATAAGTGGTGTCCTCCCCTGTCACCTTGGTCATGTTATGCCCATGGCTAGAAAGACCCCCAACCACTTTGAAGAGTTTACAAATTCAGCTCTATCCTTTCTCCTTTTCTCTTTCTGTACCTGAAGCATAAAACAGTCCCTCACTTTAAATCTTCCTTGCTCCATAGTCACAAAAATAGAATCCTGGCTAACAAGTTACAAAATGATGGAAAACTATGAAATCTGGGAACTGTGTTCATCCCATAACATCAAAACAGGGTTAAAAGATATCTCCCACTCTCAGTGGTTTTGATGGGCAGATACTGACTCTCTAGTGAAGGTCTCTTCTTAGATTGCATTTGGAGGCTTTACTAAGAAAATTTCTCAGACAGTTAGTGCTGGATTCCCTGGTAGGGTGGCAGGAGGGTGGCTATGTATTTACAGGATGGAAGAGGCCAGATTGAATCCCAGAAACGCTGTGAGTATGGAATGAAAGTATTAGAATGCAAACCTGTGACCACAGCCTTAGAAACCTGAGAGGTGGGGCCACTTAACAAGGAATAAGCAGTAAAGAAGACACTGAGTGATCTTTGGGGAGATGATATCTGGGAATATGTGAGATGATGGAGTTTTGCATAGGAATGGTGAGTGAAAATGGAGGTGGGGAGGTGTCAGATGTAAGAAATGTTTGGGTTCTGGGATCATTGGCTTCAGATTTGTTGATCACATGGAACCTAATCAATGTGCTGTGCATGTAAAACCAGTAAGTAATTTATAATCTTGGAATAGTAAGGTAGAGAGGAAGAATGACAGAGAGTGAGAAAGAGGTGTGTGTTCTGTTTACTTTTTTTAAAATTGAGGGTTTCTCTCTGATTGCTGGTTCTTGGGAATTAAACTTCTCTTTTCCTCTTAGGTTTCTTGCAAATAATCAAGATCTTGCCTCAACTGAACATTTTCTTCTCCTGCTTCTCTCTCTCTTTTAATAGATAATTGCCCAAGTGCTTCACTACTGAGACTCAATGTATTAACCAAAGACCTTGGTCTAGTGTTTTCTCTTATACATTTATTTTGTTTTTCTATTTATATATCATAGTTTTTGCAATAAAATACAGCATTTTTTCCTTGAATTCCCAGCTATTAAAGATGCTCTCTTAGTTAATCCCACTGATGACTTTTGGAACAACTAATGGACTTGCAAAATGATGCTACAAGATCCAAATCCATGAACTCAGAAAGTAAATGAAGAGCAGTGTCCTGTTTAGCACAGGTGCCAGTGCCTCTCTCAGACTGTACCATCTACTAACTCTGCAGAATCCCGCTCTATTGTTGTATCCTTCACTGTCCTCCATGAATCTGATAATTTATAAGAATTCTGGTGAATCCTATTTGAGTCGGGGGACACTCATACCTGCCAGGAAGACCGAGGACATAGGCTGCAGGAACCAGCTCCAGCCAGGTTCAGGGTACCCCAAAGGTGGAGACGGTGTCAGTGACTGGGGGGAAGAGGAAAGAGAGAGAAGAGAGAGAGAGAGAGAGAGAGAGAGAGAGAGAGAGAGAGAGAGAGACTGGACCCCTGTCTAGTGCAGAAGCCGTTTATTGGGAATTACAACTGGTCTTTTATACACAGTTGGGTGTGTGAAGGGGCATTCCCAACCCACCAGATGTTCTTTCAGATATGATCCCATAACCTAATACATGAAACCTTAATCCATGACTGCCTTTAAACCCTTTTCGTACTAATACCAACTTAAACAATTCTATAGAGACTTAAGTATTTACTTTACAAACTAAAGTGGCCCATCCCAGAATGTTTGGAATGTGGCCCAGTCCAAAGTTCACAGTGGGCTACCTGCAAGTAACCCAGCTGCATTCTTTCAACAAAATGGCTGTCTTCTAAAACTACATTCTACACTTTACACCTTATTCAACTTCAATAAATCCTAAGATCATGACCCAGAAGCCTGTGACCAATACTAAGGCTCTTAGATGTGACCCGAGTTTGATTTGTAAGTTGTGTGGAAGCCAGAACTGCAGTTTGTGGAGGAATGGGAGCAATGAGCTTCTAAAGTTAGCTTGTGTTTGTCCCGGTCTCAGAGTTTTTCTGTTTTGAGCTTACAGGAGCTTATTCTGGTTAGTGCTGAGTAGAAAGGGGGAGGAAATGGGGTCAGTAGCTCCCGAATGCATCCTAGTGGTCTTGGGGTCAACAGCCCTTCCTGATCCCTAATGCTCAGTGGGCCTCCGTGGCCAGCTCCCAACAATAGGCCCTTGAAGACAATCCAGGTACAGAAAGTCACCACCCATGGTTTTCCTCTGTAGAGATAGCATCTCCCCAGATGGCCAAGAGCTGTCTTTGTCTGTATCCTTTCCGCTGCGTGATAAAGGGTAAAATAGTAGACCTCTGAGCAAACCTAGATAAAGGCCATCCTATGTGTGTCCCTCTGTACTCTGACCCTGGACAGAAGTGCTACAGAATTCATTCAGGAAATTAAATATATTTATGATTTGGAGAAAGGAAGAGAGAGAGATAATGTGATGTGTGTACAGTACCAACATTGAGACTTGGATCTGTTATGGATTAGTACTGAGTATGAATCTCACATTATCGAGTTCCAATCCATAGGGATTTATGGATATGCCGTATATTTAATTGTATAAATTAAGAATCTGAAAACAGGGAAATTACTCTGATTTTCCAGGACATCCCCAAATGCAAACACAAGTGTCCTTAGAAGGGTGAGGCAGAGAGAGATTTAACAAAGACTGAAGAGAAAAAGGCAATATGACCACAGAGACAGAAAATGCAGTGAAATGGCCAAGGTCACGGAATGCTGCAGCCACCAGAAGCTGGAAAAGGCAGTAATAGACTACCCTAGAGCCTTTGAAGGAGCCCAGCCAGTGGACACCATGATCTTGGTCCACTAAAACTGATTTGGGACATCTGTCCTCCAGAACGGTGAGAGAATATATGTACGTTGCTTTAAGGTGCTAAATGCCTGGTAATACATTACAGCAGCCCAAAGACACAAATACAAATGTGGCTCAGGGAAACCCAGATAGGGTGTTATAATCACTTTCAATCTAATTGTTCAACTTTCTACTGATACATATACATAGATTCGTGCAATTTTATGTGGTAGAAATTGTACATTAAACACTACTGTGAATAGAGAGATATCTGTTAGTTTAATTACTGATAATTTTTAGCAGAAAATGACCTCTCTGACTACTAGTTACCTAAAGTCTTCATTCTAAGGTTTGCAGAGGAGCATAAAAGGGAGAAAGTGGACAACCATACATTCAGGGAGGAAAAATAAGTCCCTTCCCCTTGAATTTGATTCTTGTTGCTGCTGTAACAAATCACCACAGACTTCATGGCTTCACACAAAACACATTTATGATCTCATGTTTCTGGAGGAGAGAAGATTTACTGAGGTAAAATCAAGGAGTCAGTAGGGCTGTTTCCCTTCTGAAGCCTCCAGGGGAGAGAATCTGATTCTGTTTCCCATATTCAAGGTATCCTCACATTGCTTGGATCCATGACCCTTGCTCCATCACTCCAGCATCCCCTTCTCCTGTCCCATCTCCTTTCTCACTTGGACCTAACTGCCTCCCTTGTATAAATACTCCTGGGATTACAGGCTTGAGCCCCCTCACCTGGCCCCTTTTGTACTTTCAACTGAGGAAGATACCACTAACCGCCCTCATTTCCAGCTCTGGTCTGAGCCTGTATCTTGCTCCTAGACTTTGGCAATTTTGATATCTACATGTACATGGAGAGAAAGGAAGAAGGACAATTTCAGCACCTGTAACATGTTCAAAGGCACATAAAACTCTCTGCTATAGTGTAAGTATGATAAAAATCACACAACCACCAACACGCTCCGTGACGTCGTTGAGCTAAGGCATCCAGCCCTCCTATTGATAGCTGAGCAGCAGAGGATGGCATACACATGTGTACACCTGCATCAATCTACCTAAGCCTACAGAGTGAAAAACAGGGAGGGATCACAGGGTTGAAACCTAGCACCATTTACGAGGTTGAGTAGGAGGAAAGTTCACACGCTGGTAGTTTATTTCTTTAGTGACCAAGACCATCACTAAAGAAAAGAAAAAAGAAAACTTACTACAGGAAGAATTACAACCCAGCAGTAGTACCACTGTCAGGGAACACTGACGAGCTGGGATTCAGCCGCAGGTTCCAACTTGCCATCTAAGGAGAAGTGGCCAGCTGGCCTCACTTCACCCCATCAGAATTAGCTCTATGCTCTAATCAGATGTGTGCAGACAACAGTGACTCCATCTCAGAAGCTAATCAACCATTTGACTTCTCTTTAGCGCCACCTCCACACTGTCCTCCCATTTCTGTCCTATTTACATCTCTAGTTTAAGAAAGCAGACTTCTGCTTTTGGATCAACCATCCTTGGCAATCTTGCACAACATATAAGCTATGAAGCTCTTCCTGTT
>JAPVLO010005234.1:0-11129 GCA_027257055.1 Cephalopachus bancanus | reverse complement strand
TTGATAAGGATGCTACTATTCAGAGGAACTGACTGCCATTAAAGTTCTCAACAGTTACCATCCTCTGATATATTAACTTTTCAATCACAAGTTTGCTGCCTTAAGTTTATTTTAGGTTAATAGCCTTTATTCCTTGTACCCACTAAATTGACAATGTGAAAAAAAATTGTGCCTGAGATCATATTTCATTTCATCTTGTTGCAGAAAGGCCATGTTCTTCCTGGTTAACCTCTGTAACTGTCGATCATCTTTTCTTTGAGGGTATGTTCCCCAGAAAGCAGGATGGAGGTGCCCTTGTAAGGGTCCAGCACTGACTGAGCTAGGTGAACATTGTGTTGAATAACGTACATTATCTTTTTTTTTTCTTGTTCACAGTAATCCCATGAGTTCTGTATCATTATATTGAGTTTGCACATGAGGAAACTGATGAGTACAATGATCAACTAAATTGTGGAAAACCATAAAGATAATATTGGGATTACAACAATGCAATTGAACTGTATGACTTCAAAAGTTTTCTGCCAGAAATAATGCTAAAACAGGTGTGCTTCAGAGCCTGATGCGGTGGTCTTCACTGCAGCTGAACTGAACAGAAATCTTACAACCATCACGGGGAGTCAGGTCTCAGCATAGGTTTGGATGTGCGAGTGGAGGCCACACCGCTCTCAATGTCTAAGGTGTCTTATTTAGCCTGAGGCTGTCCTCATAAAAGTCCAGTTAAAAAAAAAAGGTGGAGATAACTGTGCAACATACATTGAAAAAACCGGTGAGAAAATGTGTCCTGCCTTAACCACTCTAGAGCCAACCGAAACATTCAACCAACAGAACCTTCCAGACAAAATTGTGAATGCTTTAAGTTGGCTGAGTGACAACAATGGTTCCTTTAGACAAAGAGGTAATATTCTGTGTGAGTTACTTATTACCAAATGCTGTGACTTGGGGTGTGCGTCTAGCTACATTGCTTGAAAAAAAATTCAATTTTAATGTGTTGAGTAAAACGTAAAAGGCTGGTTACAAAATAAATCATCTCTCAAATGTAGGATACTATCAACAATCGTGTTAATTCTCTTATATGACATAGCATTACTTTTTGTAGTGGTCACGTACAGATTTTACTATCGGTGTGTCACATAATCATATAGACCCTTTACTTATTGCATGATAGAGACTATGTCGCAAACCCATACTTAGATCATTTGCCGTTGAATTATTCCTAAGAGTGAGAAATATTAACTTCATCTTCTGCTGAGCCTATTGTCAGCATCAAAAATATGACCCTAACTGAATAAGCTATACAATCTTTCTCCTTTGCTTTGTATGTCTGTCCAACTAATTAAACAGTGAAAAACGCATACACATCGAGGATACACTGAGTGGAATCGTGAGTAGATATATTTGGTTTATATTTCATTAAAAAGAAAGGCATGATGAATGACGTGTACACACACACACACACACACACACACACACACTCAGAGAGATTGTAAAAAACCAAATCCCTAAATCCTACTTATTGTAGAACATGCCTACTACTATTACTGTTCACTTTAGAGGTACACATGTATATGTGTGTTTTTTACCTTTATTTACACACTTATTTACATTTAGACTAACCTTAATCATGCACTATGTGTTTTGGTATTCCAAATTTTTTGCTCTCTCTCTTTTTTTTGGCGTCAGTTAGATGCTGCACTGGTTTGGTCTTGAATCCTATAATCCAAGGATCAGCAAGTTATTTCTATAAAGGACCAAGAGGTAAACATTTTCAGCTTTATGGGCCGCAGTTTTGTTTGTAACTACTCAAATACCACCATTGTAGGCAGCCATCGACATAAATGAAGGGACACTGGACTATTTGGCCCATTGGGCTCAGTTTGATGGCCTCAGTCGTAAACCTGAATATTATGTAACCCGCTCACATACAACTAAAAGACTTAGAATGCAGGGTGGATCTGAAATCACGGTGTGGCAGTGAGGAGCATCGACTCTGGATCCACAGTGTCTGCACTTATCCCATGGTCTTTATCTGAATGATGGGAATTCTCATGGTTTACTGCCAAGAACCATGAAAAAATACTCCAAGTCCGCAATCATCAGAGAAATGCAAAATAAACCCGCAGTGAGAAACCACTAAGAATGACCAGTATTTAAATTAAAAAAAAGTGACTAAACGCTTCCCACATTGACAAGGATGCAGAGAAAAGGGAATGCTTATACAGGCTGCTAGTGGGAATGTAAATTAGCACAACCTCTGGGGGAAACAGTAAGGAAAATTTTCAAAGAACTAAAAACAGAACTACCATTTGATCCAGTAGTCCCATTACTGGGTATCCCTATCTAAAGGAAAATAAATCATTTTGCAAAAACACCTACACTCATATGTTTACTGCAGCACTATTCACAATGGCAAATATACAGAAGCAAAGTTAGTGTCCATTAATGGGTGATTGGATAACAAAAATGTTCCATACACACACCCTACGGAATACTACCGAGTATGAAAAAGAATGAAATGATGTATTTTGCAGCAACACGGGTAAAAGCCATAACATCAGTGAAATAATTCAGGAACAGAGAACCACATACCGCATGTTCTTACTTGTAGGTGGGCCCTAAAGAACAGGTACACATGGTCATGCAGAGTGGAACAGACACCGGAGACTGCAAAGGATGGTAGGCGGGTAAGGAATGAAATACTACCTGTGGGGTACAAGGAACAGTATTTGGGTGATGGGTACACCAAAAGTTCAGACTTGATCACTACGCATATATAACAAAGCTGCTCCTGTCTCCCCAAGTAACTTTTTTTAAAAGAAAAGGCAACAGAAAAATAATGATTCTACAATCACGGAATCGTAGTGAGCATAAAAATGAGTCAACATATATGAAGTATCTAGTGAATTTCGGGCATATAAACGTACTATGTAAGTGCATGCAGCTATAAATATTATAATCAACAAATATTACTATTATTTGTATTTCATGCTTAGTATCATATTAATCTGAAGTGTTTGGTTTATTGAGTATAATCAGCTGTTGAGTTTCTCCATTACATTTCATAGACTTACTTGCTTTGTATCAATTCATAGAGCTTTGCGTTACTTAAAATTTGGCTGGCATGTATTTTTTTCGTTGCTCACCGTGCCAAGTGGCATTTATTTCTGGAACACATGTATAGCACAACTTACAAAAATAAGTGTAATATCATACAAAAGCCAATCAAAGAAACATATCACATTAACAGTATAAAAGTAGAAACAGAAGATCTTAATTGATGTAGAAAAGGGATTTGATGAAAGTTCACACCAATTCACGCTCAAAACACTAAAAAATGACTAAGAAGAGAAAAAAAAAAAAAACTTCCTTCATGTAAGAAAGGCCCATATATGAAAACAAAGCTAACACGATACTGGATGATGACACTTTAAGCTTTTCCCAAAAGATCAGGAACAAGAATGTAGTCTCTCACCACTTCTATTCAAGACAGCGTTAAGCATTCTGGACAGAGCAATTAAGCAAAAATAAATTTGAAAGGCATCCTAATGTGAGATCAACAAGTAAAGTTAACTCTCTTCACACAGATACAACGTTATAGAGAGAGAACTCTAAATTAAAGTTCAAACAGGCGCGTGCGCACACACACACCCCTTTCAGAATTAGCAAATCTAGCAAATCCAGCCATGTTACAAGACACAAATTCAACATACAGAAGCCAGTTGCATTTCTACACTTTCAAAGGGCAACCTGAAGTAACCGCTAAGAAAACAATCCATTTACAATAGCAGCCAAAAACAATAAAATAGTAGGGGGGAAAAAAAACAAAAACTTAACCAGACAAAAGAACAGTACACTACAAATTAGAAAACATTGCCGACAGAAATTAAAGAGAATATAAGGAAATGAAAGAGGAATATTGCGTTTGCTAATTGGAAACCAGGATATTATAAGATGCCAGTACTACCCAAGGCATTACAAATACAAAGAAATCTCTATCAGAATCCAAATGACATTTTTTTCTGTAGAAATAAAAAAAAAAAAACAAAAAAACACCACCCATTCTAAAGTTCACCAAGAATAGCACGAGAGCCAAAAACAATCTTGAAAACGAAGTTTAAGGTTTCACACTTTCTCCCTTCAAACTTAGCACACAATTCTAATAACCCAAACAGTCAGGTACTGGTATGAAAACAGACATACCCACCCATGGAACAGAACAAACACCACCTAGGAACCGGCTAACACATATATTGCCAGATTCATTCAGAGGGAACAGGGCAGTCTTTTGACAGTTCTCAGAAAACTGGATACACTCAAGCAAAAGAAAAAATGTCAAGCCTTGTCTCACACCACAAAATCTTTAAAGTGGATAAAATACTTAAAGAGTTAAAACTATAAAACCCCTTAGACGAATCCTTAAAAGAAAAACTTCATGACAGTGAATTTGTCAATTTTTTCATGTACACACCAAAAAACAGAACAGACTTCATCAAAATTAAAAACTTTGGTGTATCAGAGAACGCTCCCAACAGAGAAAATTAGCAACTCAAAATACGAGAAAACATGTTTTGGAATCATACTTCTAAGTGGTCAAATGTACATGATACAACGTTTAAACTCTTACAAATGAACAACAATATAAAAATCTCATTCAAAAACGGGAAATTAACCTGAACAGACACGTCTTCCAAGGAGATATGCACATGACCAATAAACACATGAAAAGCTGCACATCACCACTAAGCCTTAGGGAAATGTGAATCACAACGACAACGAACAGCACCTCACTTATTCAAGATGAATGAATTCCAGAGTCCTGCCATACATTGTTTATAGTTAACTTTCCTGCACGTGTTTCCCGTTTCTGTTCTCATGACAAGAATAAGAACAAAGCAATACAAACAAGAAATAAGGAGATTCCACCACACACCACGATACGACCGTCATGAAAAAAGAAAGCGAATAAAACGGAAAAGAGAAAACGTGAAGGGGGCTGTGAAGGGACTGTGAAGGGCTGTGAGGGGGGCTGTGAAGGGATCGGACCCATTAACAATCACTGATGACAACGTAAAATGACGAACCTTCTATGGAAAAGCCCACAGCATTTCCCTAAACAATTGTGCATAACATACCACAGAATCCAGTGGTTTTCGCTGGCAGCAAATGGCAAAAAACAGGTCTGAAAATTCATAGCCCGGCTCGGTGGCTCAGCCTGTAATCCCGCGCCTTTGGGAGGCTGAGGTGAGTGGATGGCCTGAGCCCGCGGGTTCGAGACCCGCCTGGGCAGCGAGACCTCATCTCTACAATAAATCCCAAAACCAGCCGGGCGTGGTAGTGCGCGCCTGTAGTTCCGGCTACTCGGAAGGCCGAGGCGGAAGGATCGCCGGAGCCCAGCAGGCCGAGGCTGCGGTGGCCCGGGCGGCCACTGCACTCCAGTCTGGGCGACCGAGTGAGACCCCAACTCAACAACAACAACAAAAAAGAAAACTCATGAAACGGGAGCTTCTAAACTCGCACCGCGTAGGGTCAAGTCCGGGAGCCGCCTCACGAAGTCCCCTCGCGTGTCCTCAGGGCACCAACACCGCGGGGCCGGCGGCGCGGGGCCATCCCCGGGCGGGCACCGGCTCCTCCGGGCCCGGATCGCAGGCGCGGGCCGGTCGCGGTGGTCAGCGGGGCTGGGGCCGGCTCTGGGTCGCGGGCGCGGGGGCCGGCTCCGCTCTCGTCAGCGCGGGGGCCCCTCTGGAGTCCCCGAGGCGGGGGGTCCGCTCCGCGGGCGGCGGCGGCGCGGGTGCCCGGGGGCAGGGTCGTGGCCGTGCTGGGAAACCTGGCCGCGCGGTCGTCGGCGCCGGGGGCCCGGGTCCGCGGTCAGCGGCGGCGCGGGGGGAAGGCTCTGCGGCCAGCGGCGCTCCGGCGCGCCCGGGTCCGCGGTCGTCACCTTCGCGCGGGCTCCAGCCCCTCCGCCTGCAGAGGCGCGTGGGCCGGCGTCGCAGTCGGCGGCGGGGCGGGGGGGCCCGGGTCCGGGGTCACCCGCGGGGCTGCAAACCCGCTCCCGGCCCTTCAGCCACAGGGGCCGGCTCCACGTCGGCGCGGAGGGCCCGTCTCCGCGGTCGGTTGACAACTGCGTCGGGGCCCCGGCTCTGCGGTCCTCGAGCGGGCCGGCTGCCCCTTTTCCGTGCGGCGGGACCTGCTCCGCGACCGGCCACGGGGGCGCGGGGAGCCGGGGCCCTTTCGGTCCGTGGCGCTGAGGAGCCCCCGCTCCCCGCTCCGGGGCCATCATCTACGCGCGTGCGGGCTCCCGACCCCCCGCCCCCGTCTGCGTCGCCAAGGGCCCGGGTACGCGGTCGTCGGCTGCGCTGGGGGCCCCCACTCTGCGGTCGTCGGCGACGCGGAGGCCCCAGCTCCCCTGCGGAGACGCGGGGGCTGGCTTCGCGGTCTGCGGTGGAGCAGAGAGCCGGGGTCTGCGCTCCGCGGCGGTGCGGGGGAGACGGGTCGGCCGCGGCGCGAGGGGCCGGGGGCGCCATCCAGGGGGGCTCTGAAACCCGGCTCCGCGGTCGTCGGGGCGTGCGTGAGCGGCGGCGCGGGAATCCACGCTCCCGGGGCTGTCGCGGCCTGGCTCCGCGGTCTTCGCCGGGGACGGTGGGGGTCCCGGTCGTGAGCCACGCGGGAACTCCAGCTGCTCTGCGGAGGTGCGACGGGGGGGGGAGGGCTGGGGCCGGGGCGGCGCCAGGGCCCCGTCTGTGTTCCGCGGCGGAGCCAGGCTTCCGAACCCACGGTGGACGGTGGCGCAGGGTCCACCTCCCGCGGTCGCGTCGGCGCTGGGGCCAGCCTCTGCCGCCACGCGGGGGCTCCAGCTCCTCCGTCTGCGCACGCGCGGGGCGTCCGGCTTCACAGCCGGAGGCTGCACGGGAAGCCGGGCTCTGCCGTCCGCGGCGGTGGGGTCACTGGGCTCCGGGATCGGCGGCCCTCATCTCCCTGGGGCTCCAGCTCTTCGGTCGGCGGAGGCGCGGGAGGCCCGACGAAGACGTGGCCTTCGGCGCCCGGGTGCCAGTCGGCCGTCCGTGACGCCGTCGGGGTCCTGTGTCTGAGGTCCGCGTGGGCGCGGGAGGCGTGGCTTAGTGGCTGTCAGTTACACTAAGTCTCCGGGTTCCTCTGTCTGCCGAGGCATGGGTCCCGGCTTCCCAGTCAGCCGCGGTGCGGGTCGTCCTCCCCCCCCCCCCGGCCCCCACCCGCATATCTCCGGATTTTGTGGACACAACACACCCGCAGAGAACTCGTGCTGGCCTGGAGGAGTCGCCCTCACTGGCCGTCCACGTTTGTGTCCATCCTGGTGACGAATTCACAGCTTGTCTGTTACACGGATGTGGAAAACACTGGAATCTTCTGTGAGCTTCTACTCTCCTTATTCACAACAGGAACCGGCTTGGATTTATAAACTCTCCACCACGGAGTTGTTTTTTATAGCAAACCTCCCTCGAATGAGATGTCGTTTCGTTTATAAGAATTCTCCTTTTGAAGCTTTGCAAGGAGGTAGAACTGCATCCATTTTCAGGAACAGAGATGAAACCATATCTTATTCAAGGGAGGTTTGCTATAAAAAAAAAAAAAACAACTCCGTGATGGAAAGTTTTTAAGTTCAAGCTTGTTCCTATCGTGAATAAGGAGAGCAGACGCTGACAGAAGAAGCCTGCGTCTTAACACTTCCGTGTAACAGGCAGGGTGTGACTTAATCACCATGATGGAAGCAAGTGTGTGTGACCGGCGAGTGCGACTTCCCTCAGGCCAGCGCGAGCTCTCTGCCGGCGCGCTGTGTCCGAGAGGATGGAAACATGCGGGCTGGGGGGGGGCCGTGGCGGGGTGCGGCGAGAGCCAGGCGGCCGCCCTGGAAGCCCGAACCCAGGCCTCTCCAGACAGAGGACCCGGGGACTCAGGGTAGCCGGCAACCGCTACGCCGCGCCCACGCGGACCTCAGACCCGGGACCCCCAGTGGCCTCACGGCCGGCGGACGGGAACCCCGCGTCAGGAACTCGGAGCTGCCCCGCTGCGCCGCAGCCGACCCTGAGGCCAGGCCGCCCGCGCCTCCGCAGACAGAGGAGCCGGAGCCCCGCACGGGCGAGGGCCGCCGGCCCGCAGCCGGGTGACCCCGCCGCCGGGGACCGCAGAGCCCGGCGACCCGCGCCGCCTCCAGCGGGGCGGCCAGACTCCCCGCACCCTCGCAGACCCAGGAGCCGAGGCCTCCGCAGAGCCGACCACCGCACAGCCCGGCCGCAGCGCCGCGGAGGGCCGCGAAGCCGCGCCCCAGCCGCCGGAGACGGAGAAGCGGGCCTCGCCCGGGCCCCGGGCCCTGGCGCGGAACCGGAGCTCCTCGCCGCCGCGGACCGCGGAGCCCGGCTCGCCGCTCCGCCGCCGACCGCTCCCCCGAGCGACGACCGTGGTGGCGGGCAGCCCGCGCCCTCGCCCGCCGCGGAGCCGGCCTCTCGCGCCGCCGCCGCCGCCCGTTCGGAAGCCGGGCCCCCCCCCCCGAGGAACACGGCGGGGCCCTAACGCCCCGCCGGAAGGCGGCGCCCCTTGCCCCTTGCATGCCCTCGCCGCAGCATCTCACGCATCTCCACAGACCAGCCGGAGCCCCCGCGTGGCGCATGACCAGGGGGCCAACCCCCCCCAGCGAAGCCAGGTCGCGTCACCCAAGGGCGCATCGATTCCCACGCCACATGCAGCCATAAGACTACTATTTGTATTTCGTGCTTAGTGTCTTATTAGTCTGAAGTGTTTGATTTATTAAGTATAATCAGCTGTTGAGTTTCTATGGCTATTTTTTTTTTTTTTTTTAGTTGGAGTCTCACTCTGTCGCCCAGACTGGAGTGCAGTAGCCGCTCCCGGCCACCGCAGCCTCGACCTGCTGGGCTCCGGCGATCCTCCGCCCCCGCCAATCCTTCCGCCTCAGCCTTCCGAGTTGCTGGAATTACAGGCATGCGCTACCACCCCCGCTGATTTTTTTTTTTTATTATTTATTGTAGAGAGAAGATCTCGCCTGCCCAGGCGGTCACGAACCTGCAGGCTCAGGCAATCCACTCACCTCAGCCTCCCAAAGGCGCGGGATTAAAGGCTGAGCCACTGAGCCCGGCTTCTATGGCTATTATTTCATAGATTTATTTGCTTTGTATCAATTCATAAAGCTTTGCATTACTTAAAATTTGGCTGACAGGTTTTTGTTGTTGTTGTTCACCATGGGAAGTGGCATTTATTTCTGGAATATATATAGCACAACTTACAGAAACAAATATAATATCATACACAAATCAATCAAGTAACATCACGTTGACAGTGTAAAGGTAGAAGTAGAAGATCTTAATTGATGTAGAAAAGGGATTTGACAAAAGTTCACGGCCATTCATGATCATAACACTAAAAAAATAACTAAGAATAGCAAAAAAAAACTTCCTTCCCATAAGAAAGGCTGTATATGAAAAGCTAACAGGATACTTGATGATGACACTTTAAGCTTCTCCCAAAAGATCAGGACAAGAATGTATTCTCTCACCAATTCTGTTCAAGATAGTGTTAAGAATTTTGCACCCAGCAATTAGGCAAAAAGAAATTTTAAAGGTATCCTAATGTGACATACACAAGCAAAGTTAACTCTCTTCACCCAGGTACAACGTTATATATAGATAACTGCAAAAAGTTCAAAAAGGCACACACGCACTGCTTTCAGAATTAATACATCTAATCCAGTCATGTTGTAAGACACAAATTCAACATACAGAAGCCAGGTGCCTTTCTATACTATCAAAGGGCAACCTGAAGTAACCACTAAGAAAACAATCCATTTACAATAGCAACCAAAACAATAAAATAGTAGGGAAAAAAAAAACTTAACTAGACAAAAGAACAGTACACTAACAAACTGCAAAATATTGCTGACAAAAATTTAAAAGGACATAAGGAAATGAAAGAGAAATATTGTTTGCTAATTAGAAACCATGATACTGTAAGATGCCAACACTACCCCCCACAGCATTACAAATACAATGAAATCTCTATCAGAATCCAAATGATATTTTTTTCTGTAGAAATAAAAAATCCCATTCTAAAGTTCACGTAGAATTGCACGAGATCCGAAATAGCCAAAATAATCTGGAAATGAACAAAGTTTAAAGTTTCACACTTTCTGCCTTCAAACTTAGCACACGATTCTAATAACCCAAACAGTGAGGTAGTGGTATGAAAGCAGACATATCGACCCATGGAACAGAACGAACCCCACCTAGGAATCGCCATACACATATATTGCCAGATTCATTCAGTGGGAGCAGAGCAGTCTTTTGACAGGCAGTTCTCAGAAAACTGGATACCCTCAAGCAAGAGAAAAATTTCAAGCCTTGTCTTGCACCACAAAATTTTTTAACTTAAAACGGATAAAGTACTTGAAGAGCTGAAATTTAAAAAACCCTATATGATAGATGCTTAGAAGATAAACTTCATGACAATGAACTTGTCAATTTTTTCACGTACACACCAAAATACACAACAGACTTCACCAGAATTAAAACCTTTGTGTATCAGAGAACACTCCCAACAGAGAAAATTAGCAACTCAAAACATGAGAAAAAACACTTTGGAATCATAGTTTTAAGTAATCGATATACATGATATAATGTCTAATCTCTTATAAATGAACAACAATTTTAAAATCTCATTCAAAAATGAGAAATTAACCTGAACAGACACGTCTTCCAAGATATGCACATGACCAATAAACACACGAAAAGCTGCACATCACCACTAAGCCTTAGGGAAATGTGAATCAAAACAACAATGAACGGCACCTCATTTACTCAAGATGAATAAATTCTAGAGTCCTGTTGTACGACATTGTGTTTACAGTTAACTTTCCTGCATGTACAACACTTAAAATTCTGTGTGGATTTCCTGTTTGCGTTCTCATGACAAAAGTTAGAACAAGACAATACAAACAAATAAGGAGACTCCACTACACACACCACGATATGACGTTATGAAAAAAAAAATGAATACGAGAGGAAATGTGAAGGGAAATGTGAAGGGAAGGGAGTGGACCCATTAACAATCACTGACGACAGCGTAAAATGATAACCTTCTAGGGCAAAACCTGA
>JAPVLO010005233.1:0-22675 GCA_027257055.1 Cephalopachus bancanus | reverse complement strand
CTGTTACTTGTTCTCCCCATCCCATCATGCCATTCTAATTTTTTACTACACCAAACAGTTTTGTTCATGTTTCTAATATTTCTGTAAATAACGAACAGGGATACTTTGAACAAACCACTTAACCTCGCTAGACCTCAATTTTCTCTACATACATTTTGGAAAGGAGACTCAGGAAGAAGAGTGAATTGGATTATTCCTAAAGTCTCTGTCAGCATTAAAATTTTAATTTGAATCATCCTTCTACTTATTCTTTCTTCTGCCATTGATTAAATCATGCCTGGATTCCTATTTTTTAAGGAAAAGTTTTCCTACTAATTAAAACCTGCCATTGTGCTTATTTGATGTAACTTGAATGAACTTGATTCATCATGAAATAATGATGGCAGCAACAATGATAATAACAGGCAGCATCCATTCTGTCCTTACTGTGTTCCAGCTCTTCATAAGTACTATCTTACCTAGTTCTTAGATAAGTACTTAGGTAAAAGTACTATTTTCAGTGTTCTGTAGTGGAGGAATTGAGGCTTAGAGGGTTTATGTGTTAATCAAGATTACCCGACTGGCATGTGGTAGAGCCTGGATTTGGATCCAGGTGTGTAGGACTGTAGAGAACAATTGCTACCTAATCACTCACCAGTATGCTACTTCCGTGTACTCACGTACTGGTTACCATACTACCTTTAGTTGGCATTTGGCTTACAGTGATAAAATTATTTGTTTGTAATTGTAGTCTTTGTGTGGATTTTAGGTCAGGTGCTCTGGAAACGGAGTCTGAAACAGGCATTCTTGAGTATGTGATTTACTTAAAGCATGTTCTTAAGAGGTTTGGAGTAATATAGCACAGAAATGCAGTCAACAAAGGTTTGTGCTTTATCTCAGGAGCAGCTCTGGAGCATGAATAAAACCACATTTGATCCCATTTGAGGCAAAAGGCTTGGCAATTTATACTCAAGTCTCACTTTTCTTCAATCATTAGCTATGGGCTTCTGAGTTTGGGAAGTATGGTGACATAACCCTCTGGTTGGCTGACTGTCATCAACCAAGAGCAATTTTCCAGGGATGGGGCAACTGTGAACTACTATCAGCCAACATTGACAACAACCAGGGATAGGGTGCCCTGTTCTGTAAGGAGAGCTGAAGAAGGTGCCAATAGTGCCCATCATGATAGGTATTACTCAGGATTTTCAGGTATCTTACTTAGGTTTTTCTTGATGTTCCAGACTCCGACTTACAGACACTGGTCTCTGCTACCAAAGAAGCAAAATGTTTTTGTGTCTTTGAAAAAATGTAACACATGCATTTGGTTGTGTTGTGCATACCTTAGTGTCTAATAAATATCTTTATCCATTTCTGAATTGTTGCTTTGCTTGTGGCCTCAGAAGCTAAATTGAAGATGCATGAATATTTTTCTTAGTCACGTATATCATTTAGTTTCATGAAATGAGGTCAGGAAAAATTCTGTAAGCCAATAGCAAACACTGCCTGACAATCACAGGCTGCTAGATAAATGGAGAGGTTCATTTCATTTATCTGAAATGCATTTCTACTTCTATTTCAAAAATGGCCCCAGAACCTGCCATGACTGCTGAATGATGGCTATGCTCAGAATTCTCCGCCATATTTTCATTTTCCTTACTTGTGTAAAATGCTGACAAAAATTAACAAGCCAACATACCAGGAGAACTCTTTGCTCCTAATTCAAGTAACTATTTCTTGTGTGGGTAAGAACTAATGTGTTCTGTTCTAGTCTCTCCATTAAGTCAAATGAAGACAAAATGGGAGAAATACAAATAAAAAACACGAGTCACATTGGCTTTCCATTTCTCTGGAGTGAGTAGACTGAAACTCTTGATTGGATGACTCTTTAACATGTGAGCCATTTGTCATCTTGCGTTTATTCATGACTGTGACAGAGTTGGGTAGGGTCACTGCAGATAGAACTGTGATGGGTGTAGCCTTTATTTAACATTTGTCTGTCAAGCATTTTTTTGCTGTGCTCTCATAGATAACCTTTAAAAGTTTATACATTACTTCTTCATTAGATCAGATGTTTAATCTGTTTACATCGGTTCTTACTTGTCTGGGGCTATTCCGATTTTTTCAAATGATGCTACATGATCCCTGTAATGATTTTCTATGGTTTGATTACACTGTTTAATTTTTGAAATTCAGCCCTGTTTTCAATTTTGGGAGGTACTTAACTTTTATTTACATGTGTTCTAGATCACCTAGAGGTAAGTTGCCCATGGAGAAGTTCTCTATAAAGAGTCATCTTTTTTCATCAGAAAATAGGTTTGATTACGTATGGAACTATGTTAGGATCTGAAGTTCAAGGACCTCACACAGTTCTTTGACTAAGCATTGTCAAGCATGATTTGAATAAAAGAGCATTGGAATGAAAAGCAATTTTAAGTATAGCCAGTGGTTTCTGGTTTGAGAGGGTGAAGAACCCTATATACTGATCTAGTTATCAAAAACAAATCATTTACGTGAAAATAAAGTTATATAAAAATAAAATCTCTATGAACACAAGAGAGGGATTTATACATACAAACAAACCCAGACTCACACATATATATTAAAAAATTGAAGGCTTTTTGAAAGAATGAAGGAATTTTTTCTTTGGAAATTTTGACAGACTTGGAACAGAGAAGCTCACAATTTGAAATGTGGTGGTAAAAGTCAGATAACAACCAGAACTACCTACCTCAGATGAAATAACAATAGTCCAAGGAATACAATAAATTAATAATATTGTATTGAATAAGATTTTTTTAAAGTATTGTAGGTATTCAGTTAAACGATGGAATATTGAACACTCATGATTACCTCAGCTTTGATCTGATACACAATTTTAAGGACAGAAGACAAGTGTTAAAATTTATAAATCCACAAGAAGAAATGCAATCGAAGACAAAACTATTTTGTGTTTTTATAGAAGTGAAACCTTCAGTAGATGGCCACTACTCAGAAAAGAAAACTAGCAAATATTTTGGCAATGTCAATGAGGTATAGTTGCAAATTAAAACTTGATGAGTGGAACTGGGCATGGTGGCTCATGTTTGTAACCTCTGCACTTTGGGAGGCTGAGGTAGGAGGTGGGAGGCTGCTTGAAGTCAATTCAAGACTAATCTGGGCAACATAGTGAGACCTCATCTCTGCAAAAAAGAAAAATTAGCTGGTCATGGTGGTATG
The DNA here is from genome assembly GCA_027257055.1 of Cephalopachus bancanus. Classification (NCBI taxonomy): domain Eukaryota; kingdom Metazoa; phylum Chordata; class Mammalia; order Primates; family Tarsiidae; genus Cephalopachus; species Cephalopachus bancanus. The sequence continues at coordinate 19,480 of JAPVLO010005233.1, read as the reverse complement.
CACCTGTCGTTCCAATTACTCAGGAGACTGAGGTGGGAGAATTGCTTGAGCCCATGAGTTTGAAATTGCAATGACTGATGATTGTGACACTGTGCTCCAGCCTGAGTGACAAAGCGATACCTTGTCTCAATAACAAACCAAAAAAACACACAAACAAAACCTTGATGGGCTTCAAACGCATGGGCATTCTTCTCCTGAAGATGTTGGCCAAACTTTGATATTATAGAGATCGTATAGTTAAATTTCTAAGTTATAAAAGAGTAAAATGAATCTCCCACATATATATAGGACTGAGGAGGTAAATGCCCATCAAGTCCTTGATTGAAACCCCTGGAAGGCTATGACCTAGAAACCAGGTGGTGGGATGGGGGAGTGGGAATGATAGCTCCTCCCTATAATTCCACCACTTTGGGAGGCCGAGGTGGGAAGATCATTTGAGCCCAAGAGTTCAAGCCCAGCTTGGGAGTTGGAGGATGTGATGAGCCATGATTGTGCCACTGCACTCCAGCCTGGGTGGTAGGGTGAGACATGACTCAGGAAAAAAAAGAAAGAAATTACATGTTACTTTAATAACTAACAAACAAATCTGTAGGTATGTTGGACAAATGCACCCAGAAATAACTTGAATATGCCCATAAAAAATAGTATCTATCTCCATAGTAATGTTGAGATACCAACCCCTCTTCCCCAATGTGTAGTGGTTCTGCTCACATATATTTATGTGGACTTTGGAGTACACTTTTGTTGGTGTCTAACCAGCTTGCAACTAGAATCCTAAGGATAATGAAATTGCTAGTTACTGCTGTACCAAAAAAATCACACCCAGAGCAACACTAATGTTGCCTAGTATACAAAGCAATCTATATACCCAGGTCTAATAGTCTTACAATTCCCACTACGAAAATCAGAGAGTAAACACAATTGTACAAGAAACCTGGAGAAAATAGAGACAAGAAATTATCATTATATCATTCTGAAATAAGAAAAGTTATTGAAACCATTAAACAAGAAAGAAAAAAGAAATATTCTGTGTTTACTAAAAGGTTTTATAGATTATTGTTTATGTGATTATAAAAATGTCAATGCCGATGGAACATTAGAAAATAAATTGGATGAAACTTGCCAGAAAACTGCATAAAGATTAAAAACTGGAAAATGAAGGTGAATGTGCGACTAGTGCATGATTAATACATGAGGCCCAGCAAATAGAGGCTCCAACACAGATGGATGGAAAAAAGTTGTCCCAGGATGAGGGCAAAGGGAGATCATCATGGAATCGTTGTGCTGTAGGTTTCAAGAGCAACCTGTTTAGGTTGGAGTAGATGATACAGTTGTAGAAGACATCTTTCCAGCGTGTTGTGAGCAATGGTGCACACCTGAGATGTTTGAACATATTCAGACAAAATGGAAACTTACATTTGGGCATGGGAGACAAATAGGTGATAACAACATAGAAAAAGAAACACACAAAAGACAATGATTAACTCCAGAAAAAGCAAAATTGTTTTGAGGAACAAAATGTAATTATATCTTATTTCATGGCCCATCTGTGAATAGTATTTGCATAGTTATAAATATGCAAATACTGCATATCTAAGCATGATAATGATAAATCAATATTGAAAGAGTGGGGAAGAGAGAATGTGTCTGTGTTGATGGGGCAGGGATAGGTTAATACTATGACTAAACAGTGTATGGGCTGCAATATAGAGGACTTGCTTTTTTTATTTTAAGACCTGTAGGTCTCTTTTGAATTCAGTACATGTTTAACTTTAGCTAAAACATAATATTAAGACATTATATGCATAAAGCATGGAAAGGCTGACATACAAAAGATAAATCAGATCAAGAAAAAAATCATAGTAAAAAATATGATGTCTCATAGGTCTTGTTCATCATAAACTATGAAGACGGAAATTATAAGGTTACTCGAAAATGACTTCATGGAGAAAGTAGATATTTTTACACAAATCTCGGGGTTAACAATGAAAAAGTACTTAATTATATGAAGAGTATTTTTATCCATAAGAAACACAGAAATGGAATTAGAAATTACATGGAAAACAAAGATAAATAGCTATACAAGAAAAAATGAGGTATACCAGAAAATTGTATTCCAAATATAAAACAAACAGGGGCTGATTTTGAGTAATTGTTTGAGTATAAGAAATGAAAACAACAAATTTGGGAGGAACACAAAGACCACAGTCTTTATTTGTGTGTAATTTCTCAGGCTTTATTATACTTTATGATACAATCAGTTTTTCATGATGTCTAGTTTGTTTTTCCTCAACAGATGATTTGTTTCTCATAAATGGGATATTTTGCTGGATAAATGCTCATTGCTTTCCGTTTGCATCTCTGAAACTCATGCTAAAAGCAAGCTTGTGTTTCAAAATTTGTTCTTTTCAAAATATTTTCTATAGGGCTTGTTTAACTTTGTAGCTTCAGTGGCTGCTTTTTGTTTCTTCTGATTCTCAGCAAACTGCTTTTTATGTATTTCTTTTTAAGTTTTTTGATTGACACAATTTATTTATCAGGTAAAATTGATGTTCTGACCCAAATACATGTTGTATAATGATCAAATTAGAGTAGTTTATTCATCACCTCATGCATTTATCATTTTTTCTGTGGTAAGAACATTCTGAAGTTTCTCTTCTAGTAATTTGGTAATATATCATACCTCCTGCAAACATAAATATGTGCTATGAAAAAACGTGTGGTCAACAAGTAAACAAAAACTTTATATTGTCATCTACGTGTTTAAAACATTTATGAACATTTAGTAGCACCTTTTGAAAACTTTTTGGGAGTTAATATGTGTGGTGAATAAATATGAAGTTTAGGCATTTTTTTAGTTTGTCTTCCAGTTCTTTTTCTTTTTTATATTTGAGTTAAATTTACTATTTGAAATAAGCAAATTAGCAAGTGGTCATCCCCATGTGGTGAGTGTTTTGGGATTTTCCTTTTTATACTTTATTGTAATTTCTCAAATTGTCTGCCATATATATACATTACTTATAGTACCAGCAAAGGTGAGTACATTTAAATATACTTATGAAAATAAACAGACAAAATTCTAAAACCTGGTTCTAACACTTCCTTCTACATTATTATTAGTGTTTTTTGAGGGGTCCCTTTCTCCCATCTAGAGTCTATGAGGAGTGGGAAAAAAGTGCTGAATGAATAAATGAATAGATATGTATCTTTTTTTCTCATCATGGACATAGTCCCCTGCTATGCTAGCATATGAATTTGACGGCAGCGGGTTCTATGTCAATTTCTAAAAACAAAAATTTGGTTTTGTCTCAATATGTCTAAAATTAGCGTCATGGCAGCTTTGATGCTTTTGCTCTGGGGTCACACCTTGATGATCATTGTGTATCTGCACTGAGAGACAGCCTTGAGTAATCCAGATTTGTGAGCATAGTTAACATGATCGTGAACGTGAACATGGAATGAAATGTGCTGTTTCCACCACTATCTGTGGTTTAGTCCTGCAGTGATTGAGCCCGGCTTATGTGGTGATTCAAGTCTGTAACGACTTCATTGCACTTAGAAAACAGCAGCAGGGTTAACTGAGAGAGAGTCCATGCTTTAGCCTGTAAGAGACATTGATTATGGCCTTGCTTGCTTATTTTCCTTCTGGGGTTTCCAGGGCCCCAGTTCCTGTGATTCAGGCAGTATTATGGTGACATGGTGTGGTAAGCTGAAAAATGGCCCTCAAAAAAATATCTACGTCCTTATCCTTGGAACATGTGAATATGACCTTATATGGCAAAGATGTGATTATGTTAAGGATTTTGAAATGGGGAATTCTGGATTATCTGGGTGTCTCCTAAATGCAATCACAAGTGTCCTTGTAAGAGAGAGGCAGAAAACAATTACACACACAAAGAGCAGAAAGCATGTAAAGGTAAATCTAAGAGAAATTTAAGGAGTCTGGCCTTGGAGACTGGAGTGATGCAACCCCAATGAAGTAAACCTGGCAGCCACAAGAAGCTGGAAGAGGCAAGAAATGGATTCTCCCCTAGACTTTTGTGAGGTAGTCTGGCTCTGCTAAGACCTTAAGTTTGGCCCAATGATACTGAATTCTGAATTCTACCCTTCAGAACTGTGAGAGAATAAAATTAAATGGATCCAAGATAATTCAGAATGACCTCATCTTGGGATCCTTATCTGAATTACATTTGCCAGAACCCTTTCTCCAAATAAGACTATATTTACAAGTATTAAATAAATATATATTTTGGGGACGCCACCATTCAACCCACTGCAGATATTATTCAGGGGACTTTTAGAAGAAAATCTTCCTGGGTTTATGTATCTTTTTTTGGAGGAGATCCTACCTTTTCATGGTGACATGAGGGTTCTCCTTGTTTTATGACTAGAAGATTTTTTTAAAAAGTGATTATTCCTCTCTTTTTCTATCCCAGGGTTTCTTAATCTCAACACAGAGAAATTTGTGTTGGGAGGTGGGGCTGTTTTGTACAGCATCTGGGACATGATTTTGAGGGTGGGATTCCAGGTTTCTTTCATTCACATTTTAGATGTCATTTCAGTGATGTAATCATGTCTTGAAGTGGAAGCATTGGGAACTTCTGGTTCTTATCTGAGCTGGGCCTCTGAAAGGCCTCAAGGACAGTCCTCCTGTTTCATTTCAGCTGCATTTGGATATCCAAGGCCCAACCCCACCAGGGCAAAAGGAGATGTGTTGTTCTTGTCTGTGCCATTTATAGTAGTCACTGCCAAGTTTTTAATATTCTTTGACATTTTATAGTTTCAATTAGGAAGGCAAAGAAAGGTACTGCACATTGATGGCCTCCTTCCCAAAACCTGTTAAATGATGGGCTTTTGAAAAATGATGAATTTCTGCCTGAGGCTATGCCTCAAGAGATACTTAAAGTTGACATCTGAGTTCAACCTTGAGAAGGTTGCCTTGGGTCACTGTTGGAGCTCTTCTGCCAAGTCCTGTTCCCTCACTGGTCCCTCCCCACTCTACTGGTCAGCACCCCACTGGAGATAGGAAGCTGGTAAAAATGCACAATCAGCTCTGAGAAAGTACCCTGCAGAAGATGGGCATTCATTCATCATTCCTCAACTAGCCTGCCTTCTGGCTGTTTGCTTAAGTTCCTCCAAATGAATTCAGATCTTCCATCTGCATCTCCACGTGCTATTTCTCCTTCTTAGACCCCACCTGTTTTCTTCTGTCTATATTCTCTTTCAAATCTTCAAAAGCACACCCCTGGCAGGTATGCTATTAATTCTACCTCTTGGTGCCAGGCTGTTTATGTACTCTTCTGACCCCTTAGAATCTGCTTTCCCTCACTCCAACAAGATTAGACCAGATGGATAGATGATCTCTAAGGGCCCTTTCAGCTCTAAAACTGTTGAATTTTGCACGTGCATTTGTTATGAATATTCCCTGCTTTTGAACACTGAAGATACTCGTCAATGTTTAATTAATATTGAGGGTGAAGCAAATCTAACTGACACTTTGCTTTTAATGGCCAGTTGACTGTGGGCTTGGTTTATCAAGCCTGTCCAAATGACTAACCAGATGGATCTCACACTCCTAAAAGTCCCATAAGTGAAGTATTTACCTAAGCTGATGGCTTTCCCTTAACAGTGGGCAGAGCTGAAGGCTGTGAGAGTTCATTATTGAATTATTATGATAATGATGTTTCAAAATCCTATACAATGGAATCATTTTAAAGCATGTGAATATTACCATCCTTTACTAAAAATGTCATTCAGTATATATTTAAAGCTGCAAAAATATCAGCTACTATCACAATCTTATAAAAGAACTTTATTTTGCAGTTATATTCCTTCAAACTCCTTGTCTAAAACTCTATGAACTACGATGAACTGACCTTATATTTAGTATTCTTAAAAAAAAAAAATCAATTAGTGAAGCACTGGAAAATTAGCCTTTTAAAATTATTTATACATTTTTGTTTATTTAAGATATTCAAATACTTTTTAAAAAAGGATTGGATTGTGATTTCCTAGGGCTGCTGTAACAAAGGAACAAAAGCTGAGTGGCCTAAAACAACAGAGATGTATTATCTACAGCTCTGGAGGCCAGAAATCTAAAATCGGATTTTAACAAGCTATGTTCTGCTTTAAGGTTTCAGGGGAGTGTCCTTCCTGGCCTCTTCTAGCTACAGGTGGTTGCTGGCATTCCATGATTGACAGATACATCACTTGAGTCTCCTGGCTGTTTTCTCCATTGTGTCTTCGTATCATCTCTCCTCTGTGCTTATCTGTCTTGGCATCCTGATTTCCCCTGTTTAAAAGGATATTAGTCATACTGGACTAGGGATCACCCTAATGACTTCATTTTAACGAGATTGACTCTGGGAAAAAAACAAAACAAAAAAACCTTATTTACAAATGAGGTCACCTTCAGAGGTACTATGGATTAGGAGTTCATCACTGTCTTTTCAGTGACACAATTCAACTCATAAAGCCATCAAGATAATTTTTAATAACTAGATGGCATTTTGGTCACCTAAGCGAGTAACTATATGCTTTAACTATATGTGTCTTAGCTCATTCCGGATTTTTACAAAATATCCTAGACTGGGTAACTTATAAACAATAAATGTATTTCTCAAAGTTCTGAAGTCTGGGAGCTCCAAGATTAAGGTGCTGGCAGACTCCATGTCTGTTTCCTGATTCATCTATGGTGCCTCCTTGGTATGTCCTTACATGGTAGAAGTGCTGACTGATAGAGCTCTCTGGGGTCTCTTTTATAAGGGCCCTAATCCCATTCATGAGTGCTCCACTCTCATGATCTAGTTGCCTCCTAAAGGGCTGCTGCCTACATTCATCACATTGGGAATTAGGATTTCAATTTATGAATTTAGTGAAGAACACCATCTTTCAGACCATAGCAGTATGTGTGCATACAGGCATAATTCTTCTGTGTAACATATGAATTGATGGAATAGAACTTAGGAAAATGTAGGTGTGTATATTTAGGTTCAACCTGTCACTCTCCAACATTCAGCTGTGATGGGAGTTTCTAAGGTAACCACCATCCCACATTGTTTTTCGACTTTTTCCTAGTCCTTTTATTTTCTCACAATGGAACTTCACCCATGTTGCTTGTCTTCTCTGAGCTGTTACTGCACCTTTGTTCTTTTCTCATCATGTATTTCTTTGGTTGTTTCCCAAGAGGAGATCATGAAGTTTCTTTCAGCAACTTGATAATTTCATTGAAGCTTCCCGAGGAGATGGTTTTATATTATTTTTTTAGCTCACGCAGTTTGGAACATAAGGTCTTACAAATATGAAATATGCTGTCCCTCCCTCCCCTTATCTCCTTTTTCACTGCCCATATGAATCCTGAAATTTAAATATTATAAAATATTATAAAATATTATTTTTGAATCAATTATTTTCTGGATTTGGTCCAAGACTTTTTAAGATGCATATTCTTTTCTGTGATTAGAGAATAAAAATAGCCCAATTATGTTGAGCATAAAAGGTATAAAAATATTTAAAAGAAACACTTAGCCATTATAATATCTGAACACATTAATTTTTAGGAAATACAATGGTAGAAAGTACAATATTTCAATAGAACATAGAGACTTCTGCTTTCTTGGAAAAATGCTTATTTCATAGTTATAGAGCATGTCATATCATGTACTCACAGCTGATGCTAGGAGAGTTGTATATAAATATATCACATTTAGTTGTTTTTAAAAAAAGCATTTTACCAATTTTTGACAAATCTCAGTTGCCACAGCTGGTCAAATATAGTCAAAACATTTCAAGACTTCTGGGTTAACTTCAAAGATCTGATAAGCCTACAAATAGATGTATAGACAGTAAATTAAGTATACATTTTATATACTTATAACTTTTTTTTTAATTCTTAGGGACTGCATGTCTGGGAATAATTTTAATTCTCATTACTAATAACTTTTTATTGAACTCTTAAAATAATTGATATATTTCTTTCCTCATATAAGGTTTAATTCTTTATTTCCTTTTCCTAGTGACACATCTCTTTTAAAATTAACAAGGTAACATTTGTGGTTTTAAGTTCTTAGTTATCATTCAGCACATTTAAAATACCTTTTAGATGATAAGTAATCATCTGTTAGTTTCACTGTTTGATGGAGATTTTTATTTGTCAAATGAAAACAAAATATTTCTTTGCATTCTACCTTGGATTAAAGAAAGCAGTGAGTGATGTTTGGGGAGAGTTGATGTCTAGCCAGATCTTCTGGATATGTGCAATATAATTTTCTGAAGATATATAATATAAAGAGGTTAAATGTTTCTGAATCATGTGGCTATGATGGTGGTGATAGCTAGTATTTAGTTATTATTATATATTCAACTGTATGCCAAGGGCTCAGTGGCATTATTTCAATTAATCTTATCAGTGCTCCTATTTGATAGGTACCATCTTTATCTGATTTTGCATATGAGGAAAACTTGTCAGAATTGCACATCTTTAGCCTTGGTGCATTGCAGGTTTGAAAGACGGTGGCGCGCAGTGAGACTCAACACCCTTTAAGGCCAAGAGATTTAATGGGGATGAGTGCGGTGGCTACAGAACCTGAGAATCAGATTGCAGCATGGAGGCAGGGGTGTGGCAGGTTTTACAGAAATTTAAAGCGACCTGTCGGTTACCTATTGGTCAGCAAGTGAGGTATTTTTGGGATTGGCAGGGGCTTTCGTGGGCACGGAACCGTGGGCTTTGTTGTGGAAGAAGAACCCAGAGAGCCTTGTCCAAGCCTCCATGTTAGTTTGTCTGGGCGCCTTCTTAGGCGGGAGCGCCATTTTAGGTGGGGGCCACGCCTAGGCTTAGCCTTTGGAGGGGGCAGGTTCCTCATGGCTGGCTGGGGCCTTTCATTCCCACCTCTTTGGTTAAGTGATAAAGGGGCGGAGTTGATCGATCTGGCTACTTCCTGCTGGCAGAGGACGTTGTTGGGTGAGGTGGGTGAAAGAACCAGCCACATGAGGCCCCATAAGAAGGTGCCGAAAGAAAAAATTTCACTGGGGTGGAAGTCTTGGAAGGTGCCCTGGAGGTAGAGGAATGCAAGTTGGTCTGGCCAGTCATCCAGTGGACACGGGAAAGGGAGGAGCCATTTGTCATGAAGAAGACGGTCAAGGAACGCTGAAAACCTGAGTTGGAGGTAATAAGGCCTGAAAGTCATATCTGTAATGAAAAATGGGGCGAGAAGGTTTAGGAGGCAGTAAGGCTTGGGTTGTTGAGGCCTGGGTCCTCGGTGGGTAGGAGGTTGTAACTCTATAAAAGAAACTGGTTAATGGTTTGATTTGAAATTTTTTGGAATTGAGATTGAAGAAATTTTATAATGCAAGGGAGAAAGGAACACAGGCCGAGAAGGAGAACGACTGGAGTAACGATAGGAAGAAGCCACGTGAGGAGGGAGTTTGGAAACCAACTGTTAATTTGAGTGGGCTTTGTTCGTTGAAGCTGTGAGGAGAGGTCGTTTAGTTTGTTGATATTTTATTCAATGAGCCCTGATTCATTGACATAATAGCAGCATTCTTCCGGGAGAAAGAGGCAGGTGCCTCCTTTTTCCGCTGTTAAGAGGTCTAGGGCTCTACGGTTTTGGAGGGTTACCTGTGCTAAGCTAGTTATTTGTCTTTGTAGTGACCCGATGGATTCTGAGGTGGTGTCTAGCGCCATCTGGATTTTGTTTTGTAGGTCTTCTACTGCCCATAGTGAGTAACCGAGAGTTCCTCCCGCCAGGCCGAGGGAGGTGAAAGCGGATGCGAGGGACAATCCAACCATAACCGGGAGGAAAACGGCCCTTTTGTGTGAATGCCTGGGGGTTAAAAGTGTCTGGAGGTCGGTCATGGAGTATAAAGAGAGCTGAGGGACCAAGGTGACAATTATGCAGGGATGAGTTAGGTTTGAAGCTCAGGGGAGGAGGGTGCCTTTGCACCACAAAAATAGTCCAGGTGGCAGGAAGTGGGCCTTTGTGAGGTTTGTGTAGGCCGAACAAAGAGTGTTGTTAAAGGGGGCACGTGGTGAGTTGATACAGAGGTAGGAGGAATTAGAGGCTATTTCCCAGAGGGGTACATGAGGTATAATTTCCCCACGGGCGGACGTGTTGAGAGCGTAGTTGGGAAAAGCTGGAAGGGGAACGGCTGCTAGTAAGGGTCGCTGTAAAGAGGCGCAGAGGAAGCATTGTGAAGAAGGGAGGTCAGGGAACGTTTGATTTAGGAAACGTAGAGTGTGTTCTAGGATGGTGAGCCAAGAGGGAAGGTGTTGAGAGGGTCGTGAAGAAAGGTGGCCTTCTGAGGAAGGGGGTAAGGGCTGAATGGCCTCTTCGAGTTGTTGTTCCTGATTTTTTATGTGCTGCACGATAGAAACTTTAATGGAAGGAGTGAAGGTGGAGCGTGAAATGGACAAGAGGCTGGCGGCTGTGCGGTAGTTGTCAGTGGGGTAGACCCCAACATATCTGAGAGCATTCTAAAAAGGATTGTGAGGATCTGGAATTTTAAAGACATCGTGGGAAAAGCGGGTACTTCGGCCGTGCCAGGTGCCGGACCCCAGTCCACCCTATTCTAAGAATGGTGGGTTACCGGTGTCCATGGCTCGTTTTGGGAGTTTATATATAGGGATTAAATAGGAGGGAGTGTTGGTATGTCTGGCCAGGTCAGGGTTGGAGAAATGGATTTTACATGACCGGTAGGGGCAACCCCTATAGAGATCTGCCCATTTTTTGCAGTTTGGGTTGGTTTGGTCATCTACTGGGCAGACATATGCATCAAGTGCAATACCCGGGTCATCGAGTGCGTGTACTTTTTCCAGAGAAAGAGAAATGGATGTGCAGTTGTCAATGAGGCACGACTGTATATCTAAGTCTTTTTCCTGGGAAATACCATTTAAAGTATAGAGTTCACGGATGGTGAAGCAGTAATGGAGGCCAGATGGTAAGGCGTGGCTTGCCTTGAGAGCGGGAGGGAGGAGGGAAGTAAGGAGGATTAGGGGTGAAAGTTGAGCCATTGAGATAAGGAAGGAAAGTTGAGCCATTGAGATAAGGAAGGTGGGCGTTTATGGGCAGCAATGAGAAAGGAGGATGAATAGAATAGGAGCACTAGGAAAAAGGGTATGATTATTATTAAAGGAATGATCAGATTGAGGGCTATTATATGGAAATTTGGTATATGGAGTTTTCCTGGATGGAGGGCAGAGAGGGGGAACGACTGACGCGGGATATTCGAAGTTTGAGAGGATGACCCAGTACTGTGGAACAAGAAAGGGTCGGCGTTTTTGTGGAGGGAAGGAGAAGAGGAGCTATTTTAGCTGGCTTGAGGCGGGAAATGTGGATCCAGGGGGTGAGCTGTCCTTTGTCTATGAGCAACTTGGCTGCCGTAGGAGTGGAGAGAATTATTTGGAAGGGTCCGGTCCATTTGGGTTGTAAGCGAGCTTTGGCATCTGTGTCTGAGAGGTAGACTCATTGTCCTGGGGTGAGAGGCTGTGAACTTGGTGTGCCTGTGGCGGTGGGCAGAAGGAGGTCTTGATACTGCCAGATGTTGGATCAGATGAAGGACAGGAGAGGGTAGATTATATGAAGAGGGATGGGGGGTGGAGAGGTTGGGATACCAGGAGGGAGGGCAGGCTGTCTGTATAGCACCTCGAAAGGTGAGAATTGACTGGGTTTCTTTGGGAGGACGCGAATGCGGAAGAGGTCTGGGGGAGGAGGGACACCCAGTCTTTGTGGAGTTCGAGAGAGAGTTTAGCAAGAGTATTTTGTAATGTGCGGTTAGTCCGTTCAACCTTCCCTGATGATTGTGGGTGATAAGAAATGTGAAAGTGCCATTTGATATTAAGAACTGTCGTTAGAGATTGGACGACTTGTGAGGTAAATTCAGGTCCATTATCTGATTGGAGAGAGGAGGGGACTCCGAACCGAGGGATAATATGGTTGGCTAAAATGGATCCTACCGTAGCAGCCTGCTTATTGGAGGTGGGGAAAGCTTCGACCCACCGGAAAAGGTGTCGACAAAGACTAGAAGATATTTGGTGTTATGGACGGGGGCGCATAACAGTGAAATCCATTTGCCAGTCTGACCCGGGGAGCTCTCCCCTAGCCTGGTGGGTGGGGAATGTTCTGGGTTTCAAGGGTGTATTGGGGTTTGTTTGGAGGCAGGTGGAGCATTGGGAGGAGAGAGTGCGTATGAGTTTTGTCTGTTCCGAGGTGAGGTGAAAGAAGGTTTTAAGGAAAGAGGTAAGGGCTGCTGGGTTAGGGTGGAAAATTGAGTGTAAATAGGGTATGATATTGGAGAGTTGTGGGGCCTCATTTGCTGATGAGGAGGAGGCGTTAACGAGTATGGCAGGAAGAGGTTTTAGGGCCGCGTGGTGGGCTGCTCTGTCGGCTCGTGAGTTTCCTTGGGTGATAAAAGATGAATCGACTTGGTGGGCTTTACAGTGGGAGATGCCAATGGCTTTTGGGAGTAGGGAGGCTTGAAGGAGGTCAGAAATAAGCTTAGCATTTATGATGGCTGATCCCCTGGTGGTTAGTAGTCCTCGTTCCTGCCAGATAGCTGAGTGTGAAACCAGGATGTGGAAGACATACTTAGAGTTGGTGTAAAGTGACAGAGAGTGTCCAGCGCCAGCTGGAAGGCTCGAATAACCACTGTGAGTTCTGCCTGCTGGTTGGTGGTGTGGGGAGGGAGAGGGTTAGCTTCTATGGCATCAGTGGCTGAGGTGACAGCGTATCCTGCTGCTTGGGACCCCTCATGTATGTATGAACTTCCGTCTGTGAACCATATGTAGGAGGGCTTAGATAAGGGTCCTTCCTGAATATTTACGGCGCAGGGAAGTAGGGACTCGAGGACCTCAACACAGTTATGGATTGGAGTGTCAGTGGGAGAGGAAGGAAGTAGTGAGGCCGGGTGAAGAGGCGCGCAGGCTTGGAAGGAGATGGAAGGATCTTGGATAAAGAAGACTAGAAGGGAAAGAACCCGGCTGGGAAGGAGTGTTTTGAGGCCCTTATATCCTAGGAGGTGATGTAGATGATGGGGGAAGTTACAGTGATAGGTGCTCCAAATGTGAGTTTTTTTGATTCGCACACCAGTAAGTGGGCGGCTGATAGAGCCCACAAGCACGGGGCCCATCCCTGGACTGTGTGGTCAAGTTGTTTTGAAAGATAGGCTACGGGGCAAACGTTTGTCCGCGAAATTGACCTAGGACTCCTAAGGCTGTACCCTTATTTTCGTGGATGTATAGGGTGAAGGGCCGGAGGATATTGGGTAGTCGTAGGGCAGGGGCCTGGAGGAGAGCCTGTTGGAGGGCAGTAAAAGGCTGTTTAATGGCTGAGGGGGAGAGTAAGGGTTCCTTTGGGTCACCTTTAGCGAGGTTGTAGAGTGGCTTGGCGAGAAGGGCGAAATTGGGGATTCAGGCTTGGAAGTAGCCCGCTAATCCCCAAAATGACTGGATTTCCTCCTTTGTCTTTGGTGTTTGGAGGGATTCAATAATGGCTTTACGGTTGGTTGTTATGGCCTTTTGTTGGTGTGAGATGGCGACCCCAAGGTAGGTGACCTGTGTTTTGGACAATTGAGCCTTTTGGGGGGAGGCTCGGTATCCCTTTTCTGCTAGAAAGTTAAGAAGTAGGGCCGTGTCGTTGTGAGAGTCTGTAAGAGAGGGGCTGCATAAGAGGAGATCATCTACATATTGAAGTAGAGTGGATTTTGAGAGTGATAGGAGTGTGAGGTCTGCTGCCAGTGCCTGACCGAAGAGGCGAGGACTATCTCAAAATCCCTGTGGGAGGACTGTCCATGTGAGTTGTTGGGAGTGGCGGGAAACAGGGTCGGTCCAGGTAAAGGCAAAGATGTCTTGGGAGTCAGCTGCCAAGGGAATGGTGAAGAATGCGTCTTTGAGGTCTATGACTGAAAAATAAGTTGCCGTTGGAGGAATGGTAAACAAGATGGTATAGGGGTTGGGGACTAGTGGGTGGATGGGGAGAATGGCTGCGTTTATTTTTCAGAGGTCTTGGACCAGCCGGTAGGTTCCGTCGGGTTTTATGACGGCCAGAATGAGAGAATTGTAAGGCTAGTTGGTGGGTCTCAAATACCCCTTCTGTAGCAGGGTTTTTATGACAGGTTGTAGACCTAGCAGACTGGCCCTGGGGAGGGGATACTGTGGCTGACTAGGGTGGGTGGATGGGTTTTTTTAACTGGATGTGAACAGGCGGGCATTGGGCTAATGAAGGGGTGTGTATGTCCCAAATCAGTGGGTTGACTATCGAGGCGAGTGGGGGAGGGAGTGAGGCGGGTTGTGGGGAGGGGGTTGAGGGGGTAGAGGTTAAATGGAGGAGTAAGGAAGTTGTTGGGGATGGGTTAGTGAGGGCAGCACTGGGGTTAAAAGTAATGGATGCCTGAAATTTAGCCAAGATGTCCCTTCCCATGAGGGGTACGGGGCATTGAGGCATGACCAAGAAGGAGTGGGTAAATGGGATATTAGCAAATATGCATGTTAGCATAGGGATTATGTGTGGGATAATGGTTTGGCCCCCTATCCTGACTACCGGGGACCGAGATGGTGAGGTTGGCCCCTAGAACTCCCGCAGGACAGAAAGAGTGGCTCCAGTGTCTAGCAGGAAGAGGATGGGACGTCCATCAACCGTAATTTTGACCCTAGGCTCCCGAGCATTTGAGATATGTGTCGGGTGGGGGAACCCAGGGTCCCATCATTCCAAGGCAGCCATGCCCAGTAGGTCCAAGGTGGAGTTGGGGACTGACCCTGCTCCTCTCTGGGGGCCGGGGCAGTCCACCACCCAATGTCCTGGAAGGTTGCATTTGGGGCAAGGTCTTGATGGAGGTTTGGGGTTAGGGCAGACTTGTGCCCAATGTCCCTCCTTGCCATATTTGAAACAGGGCCCTGGTGGGTCACGTTTGGTTTGGACGCCTCCTTTACTGTTACGGGGGCCTGTGTCTGTAATGCGGAGAGCCTGAGCTAGCATTTGATATTTTTGTCGCCTAGCCTTTTCGTCTCGGTTGTGGTACACCTTAAAAGGCAGTAGCCAATACCTCATTTTGGGGTGTAAGGGGCCCTTGATCTAGCCTTTTTAATTTGGACCTAATGTCCGGATAACTTTGAGAGAAAAAGTAAGTCATAAGGAGTTGTCGCCCATCCAGAGATTCAGGGTCCAAATTAGTAAACTGTTGGAAGGTTTTTGTGAGGCGATTGAGGAAGGTGGAAGGGTCTTCATTCTTTTCCTGGATTATTTCCTGCAGCTTTTCAAAGTTAATAGCCTTTTGCGCTGCCCTCCTTAACCAGGAAAGGAGACAGGTGGAAAATTGATCTCTGGCCCGGAGGCCGTTCGTGGAATTATAATCCCACTCAGGGTCTTGGTCTGGGACTGCTACTGCCCCAAGGGGATGGGTTGGGGAGGTCTGGTGGACCTCATCTGCATACGTCCTTGCCTGTTCCCACACCCTTCTGCGTTCTTTAGGGAGAAGAGTGTTGGAGAGGACCATGTAAATGTCATGAAAGGTGAGGCTGTAAGCCTGGAGAAGGTATTGGAATTCCTTGGTATAGGTGGCTGGGTTAGTTGTGTAAGACCCCAGTTTTTTCTCTATTTGGGATAGGACTGAGATGGAAAATGGGACGTGTAATCGGACAATGCCTTCAGGGCCCGCCACTTTGCGGAGAGGTGCGAGAGTGGCAGGATTAATTTTAGAGCGGGTTATGGGAGGACTACAAGGGGGGAGGGGTGGATAGAGGCTAGGCATGGCGGGGGTAGGTGAGGCTTGGAGCGGCTGAGGTTGGGGGTGTTGTCAATATGGAGGTGGCTCATCCACAGGGTCAAAGTCAGAGTTGGGAGAAGTGGCTGGAGAGGAGGGGATTTTAGCCAAGAGGAGGTGAGAGGGTTTACAAGAGAGACAGAGGCGGGGATGTTTTTGGAAAGGGAGAAAGATTGGACGTAGGGAATCTCTGCCCATTTTTCTGAACGCTCGCAGAAGTTATAGAGATCCCGAATAATGTCGGAATTTAGGGACCCATGTGGGGGCCACTTACTTTGGTTATCTAAAGGATAGGTAGGCCAATTTTGGGTGCTGAGGCAGATTAGACGCTTAGGCTTAATATTGGAAGTGAGGGAGAGTGTAGAGAGATTATTTAAGAGGCACTTGAGGAGGGTGTCGGCCGGAAGAGATGACGAGTTTCCCATGTTAGCAGTGGGGGCTGGTCAGGGCGTCCCCTGGACAAGTGACCACTGAGGAACGGGTGGGTTACAATAAAGCCTGTCATCACAGGTCGTTATTGTAGACCCAGATTCTGGAGAATCAAGGAGGTTAAGGGCAGCCTGGTACCAGGATTTTTGACAAGAAAGTTACCCAAAACTGGAGGGAGGGAAGGCTTGAAATCTCTAGCAGCCGAGGGAAAACTGATAGGGGTCCGCTGCGGTCATAAAGACCTAGGTGGGGTGTGGCCCCCCCCTTGCCCAGGGCCGAAGGAGCTGCCGGATGATCAATGGCCAGTTTCCCCGGTTGTTCCAGGCAAGGTTTTAGGTTTTCAGTGTGGAGACACTTACCAATCCGAAGGCCAGTGGTGGATGTAGCGTTGGCGTTCAGGAGAATGGGCGAAGGCCTTAAGGGGTGAGTCCCACCAGTGCAGGGACGGGGTCCCGCCTTAGGGCGAGAATACCCGACTAAGTCACAGGCACCAATGAAAGACGGTGGCCCGCAGTGAGACTCAACACCCTTTAAGGCCAAGAGATTTAATGGGGATGAGTGCGGTGGCTACAGAACCTGAGAATCAGATTGCAGCAAGGAGGCAGGGGTGTGGCAGGTTTTATAGAAATTTAAAGCGACCTGTCGGTTACCTATTGGTCGGCAGGTGAGGTATTTTTGGGATTGGCAGGGGCTTTTGTGGGCGCGGAACAGTGGGCTTTGTTGTGGAAGAAGAACCCGGAGAGCCTTGTCCGAGCCTCCATGTTAGTTTGTCTGGGCGCCTTCTTAGGCGGGAGCGCCATTTTAGGTGGGGGCCACGCCTAGCTTAGCCTTTGGAGGGGGCGAGTTCCTCCTGGCTGGCTGGGGCCTTTCAAGGTTAGCTCTCAGGCCATCAGCTCCTGCACACTTGGTCTTAACCCTCTGCTGTAAACTCTGAAGAGCGGCAGGACTTCTTTCTCCTCCTCCTTCCCCATAACCCTCAGGTATCACCCTTTGATTTCCGTGTGCCACCTGAACCACTATGAAATTTTGCCTAGCCTAAGATCCAGACACTCAATGTGAAATATTTGGTTTCTCATCTTTCTCTTTGTTCACTTAATTATGAAAAGCAGATGGAGCTTGCAAACCAGAATTCCAACACACAAAGGGAAGTTTATTTCTATATACTCCCTTTTCCAATAGAATCAGCATTACAAAGGGTAGTTAGGACAAGAGGCTTACTGCCTTTTGACCACAGTGGTTCTAGAATCTGTTGATCATCAGATTCACTTGAATAGGCTTTTAATAATGGAAATTCCCAAACCCTTTCCATGCCTACTGAATAAGGATTTGGGGTAATGGGATTTCCTGCTTTGAACGTGAGCTCTGGAAAACTGAAACACTGGGGCTTGGTGTCAGTCATACTTTGTGAGAATAGACCCAGGCATGGGTTGTGAAGATAGTATATCTGCTCACAGAGTGCTGGAGAGTAGCAATGGGAGTGGGCTTTGAGGGGCTGGATGTTTAGGCTGATTGAAAACAGGAAATTCTGCTTTGTTCCTAGTGACCTTGAGTGATGGTGGGGCATCCATATGAACTGTCCTATAGGTATTTCGAAGAACTGTTTAGAATTTTGGTGGGAGAAGAGAAGGAGAGGGAAGGAGGAGGAAAAACAGTGATGAAAGTGAAAGATTGAGAGAGACAATGAGTGAATGAATGAATGAATTAGGGAACCAGATAGATCTGGAAATGAGGATGGATAGTTATCTGGTTTAGAAGCCATTTTTGCATTGAGATCTCTCAGGGTAAAGGAAGAGTGGAATGTCTGCCTGTGGGTGAAGTATTTAGGAGTCCATTATCCCTGGACAAAGCAGATGACAAATACGGTATTTGGAGTATGAGAGGTTAAGCAGATAGAGATAGAGACAGAGATTAGGCAGTGGATCCATGAAGCGTTCTTTTTGTCAAAATATAAGGACAGTACTGGGTATTCAAATAGCCCAAGTGGGGAGTTCGGCACAATAGGTGATGACATGAAGGAGGCATGACATAAGTTTTTGTGTGAGAAGCAGTCAGGAGGAATCCAGGGAAGAATGGAAGGAACAGAGTTCCCGTGTCCATCTTGCAGCATTTGGCAGAACTGTGACTTTTGAGCTCAAGGCTATGTCTTCTGCTCTGCTTTTGGACAGCTTTGCTGATGTAGACGGAGACTGTCCCATAGGTGTGTACAACTCACAAAGTGAAGCAGGTTGCAGGTGCTGGGCTTAGGCACCTGGCTTGGCTCCTCTGAGGAGTCATGGTGCTTCCAAGTCCCGGATCCTGAGCATCTCCAGTTGAGCTGAGCAGTAGGTGATTATGCAGGAGGAGATCCCAGCATTGCAGATGTGTGGCAGGAAGCCCGAGTGCCGTCTGGCTTTATTTCAAAGACAAATAGATGAGCTTTGGAGATCATCCACTGCTGTATGTGATAGGAGCTTTTGTTCCCCGTTTCATTTTCATGTCTCTCCTCTCCCTTTAATTAAGTGCTTAATTAAAATCCAATGTGTTTTTAACCTACTTATACCACTGTTGGCAGAAGGACTGCCCTGTGATCAGACACAGAGGTTAACTATGTAGACTGTAATTATGGTATTGCAAATAAAGGAACCAATGACTCTTCATTTCTTGGCTCTGTGTTAGTATAGAACCAACGTGGCCACCAGTAGCATATTTTTTGTTTACTAATTTAATAATTTTTGCAAGAAATACCCAATATCTCCTCCACCAGTACCCTGAATGTCATTATTAATTTGGATTAACAGTTCCTCAACTCCAAATACTGAGTGTAGGGCTAAACTAAGCATATGGCAAATCAATAATTAATTGAAATAAGCCTCAATTTTGGAAGAGGAGAAAGAAAAATGAAAAGAGAAAATAGATGACTAAAACCCAGAAGAGTGGCAGACATGAAAGAAAAATCACACAAATATAACTGTGACAAACTGAGATCAAGAACCATGTAGAATTTAATGCCATGCATTAGGTTTATTCCTACTGCTAAAAGCAGCAATTACTGATTGTCCACACAGTGAGTATAAAAGCTGGAATGCTGATAATTTCATGTTCAAAAGTTCAAGCTTGTGTTGTGCTATAATAGCTTTCTTTTGCAATTTAAAATGAAAGTTTGTTTTTCATATGCCCCTGGGCAAGAATATGGCTTCTTAAAGCCTTAAGAAGTAAAAGACGCTTAATAAAGACTTTTTTTTTTCAGAAGGAATAAATTATCTGACTTACTTTGAGTCTTTAGTTTCAAGTATTCAAGAAATTAGGAATTATAAGGTGAACC